>NJDC01005269.1:11977-27724 GCA_002245475.1 Calephelis virginiensis
TCTACACAACGCCCCCATTTTCTTTCTGGGTCTCTTACCGCCCCCCTTGAGACCTGCAGCGCCCACAAGGGGGCGTTATCGCCCACTTTGGGAAAGACTGGTGTAGAGTGATATTGTTTTTTGAGTTTGTGTTCGGGTTGGGTTAGCGTTTGCCGCGGTTATTGGGTCCGGAGGATCCGATAACACATGGCGGGGTCTTCTATGATTGGTGGGCACGTTCGCGGTCGGTGTGCAGTCACACGCTGCGCTGGTGCTAACAGCGGGTTCGGGTGGGCAGCCGTTATTTCAAAGTATCGTTTCGTTAGCTCTTTGAAATGCTGCGTCATTGTGGGTAAGTCTAGGTCGCAATACTACTACGGGCTACCGGTGGCAGTACGCGTGAACCTGTTCTTTTCTTGTAACTTTTTAAAGTGGGACGGGAAGATTTGTGCGAAGGCTATACTTGCGTTAGCTGACATTGCCCTAACACACGTTTTCTAAAGTATCACCTTGTTATGAAGTGACATTTTCCTGTTTTTATTAATAAGTTAGTAGAGACGGTTAAGTACGTACTTAGCTTTATTTGTGACACGTGATATGTACGGTTCGAATGACATAATGTTGTCTAGAGTGACTCCTAGGTATTTTGTAGATTTTTCCAGGGGATTTATCTATTGAACATTTTGATGGTACCTGGGTTACGACTAGGTCTCATCCGTACGCTAGGTGTGATGCATTGATTAAAGAGCACCGCTCCACTTTCATTGGGGCTGACTTCAATACGCCACTTCCTTAGTTTCGCGTTGTGTAGTCTGCGTTATGTAGGATATTACCTATTTGTGCTCCGCGACGGTGGGACACATATATATACGTGTCGTCCGAGAAAAGGGCTACGTGGATGCGCGGCGATGGGGGTACGTCGTTCGTGTATAGGGTGTACATTAAACGTATTAGTACCGAGCCCTGTGGTACTCCCGTCTCTAGGGGCCTACTGCTAGACAGAGTACCTGTGACACGAAATCTTCACAATACAAAAAATTGCGATGCGACAAGTAGTCTCGTATGATAAGCTTATAGATTAAGCCGTAGTGCCAGGACCTTATCGAACGCCTTGGCCACGTCGAAGAATAGCACTCCCGTATATAGAGGGAGGCGTCTATTTAGGCCTTCTAATAAGTGCTCCTTGAGGCGGTACACTTGATCATTGGGAACAGTAAACTTATTTTTAATACATTCTAAAAAGCCCACTCCTTTTTTGTAACAAAAAAATTTTTCTTTCTTAATTTTTAATTTTCTTCTTTCTTATTTTTGTACAAATATCGTAAGGCTGTAAATAAAATACCTACGTCTATTTACAAAGCTTCAACGCTGTTTTACGAAAAGTGTTGAAATAAAATAGCTATGACGTACAAACAGACGGGCATATGGGCATGGCGAATCTAAGAGGGTATATTTTTGCCATTTGTAATGAAACTCTTAAAACCAGTCCTAAAAAATATATATATTATTATAATTATTTGTTTTGTGTATAGTACGGGTACGTAGCGGAAAGGAATCGACGACTTTTAATAAGAACCGGAAGTTACATATCCTGACCAAAAATGGCAGAAGATTGTGTGGTATATGGCGCGCTACTTTTCCTGCTGCGCGTAGCACGTTTCTTTGGGATGGCGCCACTGTCTCTGGAGCAGAGGGGAGCTGTGGCTCGGGCTACGGTTTCGTCCAGTCGCTACTTTGTACTTTACGGATACTTTATATTTTTAGTAACTAGTAAGTCGAATTTTATTTCTTGTTTCTCAAAACAACAAAAGAATTACACACACACATACATATCTTTACGCCAAGTCCCTTATACGGTAGGCAGAGAGTATCAAGTGCCAGACTTCACGATCCCGACAAACCTGTCTTGCTTCCTTCACATTCATTACCCTTTTCATACAAACACGCCGGTTTCGGAGACTCTTGATACCACGCTCGGATAATATCCGATTGATCTGATCGTGAAATGTCAGCCTTGGTCTCCCCGGGACCTACGTCCATCCACATTCGCATTGTATCTGCTTTGTCAATCTTTCATCTGTCATTCTTTCCACATGACCAGCGGAGCATGCCCTTTCGCATTTTAACACCAACACTTTCTTTCAATCCAACTCTTTCTCGAATCTCACTGTTACGAATGCGGTCAGCGAGCGTCACACCACAGATTTTCCGTAGTGCATTCATTTCAACTGCATTTATCCTACTTTCATGCTCTTTCTGACATATCCAACTCTCGCTTCCATACAATAACGTTGGAATAAGCACAGAATTATGCAAATCGAGTCTAGCTTTTCAACTCAAAACCTCGCTTTGGAATAGCTTACCCAACGCTCCATTCGCACTATTCCCTGCACTCACTCTTCTCTCTACATCCGCGGTGTACCTTTCATCCCTGCTAAAAGCACAACTAAGATATACAATTTCATTCACTTGTTCCAGCACTACGTCATCAGTCAAAACTCTTACATCCGTTCTGGCTACGTCTCTTTTAAACACCATTATTTTGGTTTTCATCGCATTCAAATGAAAGCCTCTTTCTTTTCAATCTCCTTCCATAACTGTGACCAGTGTTTGCAGGTCAGATGGTGTAGAGCCCAAAAGTATAGCATCATCTGCATAAAGCAGGCAGTTCACCACTTGGTCACCCATACGCATTCCCACATTCAATGATCTTAACCTTTGAAGACATTTGTCCAAATATAAGATAAATAAGCGTGCTGACAACATACAACCCTGCTTGATGCCAATATCAAACCAAGGTGATATGTTGCCATCCCCCCGCATGCATGCTAGAAAAGTAATTTAGAGTACCACCATTAATAAAAAAAATGTTGGGCTCCTTCTAAAATTATATTTACAATAATAAGTTCAGTTAGAAACTGATAATAATGATACCTACATTTGTTAGCAATCATGAATGCATTTAGTGTATTACTTATGAAACTACTTCAATAATATCACGTTTTGTTAGTTGTATATCTTTCGTAATTATTTAGTTATTTTTATTATTATACTATATACTATAATTAGTTAGTTACGAATGTAATTAATCAAGTTTTTTTGGAATGAAGTAATTATCACTACTGATATTGTTCATATAATTTTCTTAATATTCGCTAGAATGCTATGTTGACCGGTAAAGGTAGCATTTTAGGACCATTACTTTTTTTAATTTACATAAATGATCTATCCGATGCTATCAGTCATGATTCTATCTTATTTGCTGATGATACAACTCTTCTCATCAAGTGCGAAAACAAAAATGGTCTAGTCACAGAAACAACTAAAACTTTAAACGAAGTAGCAGTTTGGTTAAATGAGAATAATCTTAAATTAAATCTAATGAAAACAAAATTAGTCGAATTTCAAACTCATTATAGAGAAACTAAGAAAGTAGATGTTATTTTCAATAATACTATTATAGATAACGTAGATTTTACTAAATTCCTAGGTATAAAAATCGATAAATTTTGCAATTAGAAATCACATATTTATTCACTTTCTAATAAAATTGATAGGTTTGTATATGTATTAAGAAGAATAAGAGAAGTAGCAGGTCTGAATGCATCTCTCTTAGCTTATCATGGACATGTTTCTTCAATTTTGCAATATGGGATCCCCATTTGGGGAAATTCTGTAGACTTAATTAGAATATTTAGAGTACAAAAGAAGTGTATACGGGCGATATGTGGAGTTAATCAGTTACATTCATGCAAACCACTGTTTAAGTCGCTCAAAATTTTACCTTTACCATGCTTATATATCTTGGCTGTATGTGTATTTGTAAATAAACATCATCATTTGTTTCAAACAAATGCTGAAGTATTAAGAATTACACACTTCAGAAATAGTAAGAAACTACATGTGCCTAATCAAAAACTTAATATTTATAAAAATAATGTATATTGCATGTCCATTCGTATATATAACCAAATTCCTGATAGTCTGAAATCACTTCCAGTAAAAAGATTTCGAAAGAAGGTATTTGATTTGCTATTAGAGAAGACATATTATAGTGTTAAAGATTTTCTTGCTGACAAGCGTAAATAAATAAAATATATATATTTATTTTTAATAAATTTAAGCCTAATTTAAGTAATAAAATCGTGGTTGCCGGGGAGTTTGTTTCGCCGTTTCTTCTCCCGACGGGCTAGGTTTGGAAACGGTGGTAGTGTACGGTAGATAGGACTAAAAATTAATCTACCTTTAAAATAATTTATAACAAATTATGAAACTTATGTTCATAAATAAATAAAATGTTTATTAAAATGTAAATAAGGGCTGTGATTTAAATGTACATTTTTATAGAAATATGTAACTTCTTAAAATTAACTAAATATTTGCACACCACAATTTGGTAGAATATGTTGTATTCTTAAATATCTTTATAACAACTTTTTAACACACATATTCCGCAAATAAATAATTTTCATTTCATTTCATAAAAGAAGTCTCGATATCGACTGATAAGGTACCTACATATTTTTAAATGTTACATTATCTACGGTAGTCCGCAATCGTTATTCAAATTTGTTTTATTGGAAGAAGAGAACATTTTAGAAGTGGGATACTAAGTCTGTAAATATTTATGTAGTTATACATAATTTTTGCTGCCATTACGTCATGACGTGTTCCGGTTCGGAGGGTAAGGTAGCCGGTAGACTTACTTTTGCTCAAGGCCTAACATCCCGGCATCAGGTTAGCAACGCACCATTACCACCTTTAGTGTCTCTAGGCGGCATGAATTTCTTACCATCAGGAAATCTGTCTGCTTATTTGCTTTCCAATATCATAAAAAACCATACATGTACATTTAGAATTTACTGCCAACCAAGGATGTTAATATTTTTTTCTCAATACCTATTGGTACTCGTAATAATATTATAACATAATATAATATTACATCTACTGCGGATTGTCTTAAATTACAGTATACATTGTTACAGACGTGTTAGAAAATTTCATGATATATAATCATTATTATTATAATGTGATAGATGCATTTGAAAATATGTACACATCTCCTGTCATAATTTTAATGTCGGTGGCATATCACAAAATAATTTGCTGTATATTATTTTTCCATTTAATAATTGGTAGCCACAAGCAAATGAGATGTCTAATATCTTACATCAACAGAATTAGTGAGGTAAAGTATTTACTTATCGTCTTAAATTTTAATACCTACCTATCTGAAAATAAACCTATCACTCTGTTTTTATCTTAATTAACACTCAACGAAAAAAGAGTGTGTGTATGTGTGTGTATGTGTGTGTGTGTGTGTGTGTGTGTGTGTGTGTATGTCTCTCTCTCTCTCTGTCTCTCTTTCTCTCTCTCTCTCTGTGTGTGTGTGTGTGTGATCTAATGCTCACGTGTTCGTTCTTTTACATTGCATGTAGCTTTTTCAGAGGTTTGTTGAAAATGTTTAATTTTAGTGTTATTTAAATATATTTTTTTAATAATTCAAAATGAGACATACCGTTTTTGTTAATTCTAAGTCAGCTTTCGATGTTAACAATTTTCCACTATTAGGGTGACATAAATTCAAAACTGGATAGGTATGCCGTTGGGAAATTGAAAAATTGTAAAATTTGTATGGAAGATGCCACTTCAGAGCACTTTTATAGATAACTAGCTGCTACCTGCGGCTTCGCCCGCGTTTTCACAGAAACCCGGTGTGCGATCGGGATTAAAAATAGCCTATATGTTAATCCAGGTCACAATCTATCTGTCTTTCAAATTTCAGACAAATCCGTTCAGCCATTCGAGCGTGAAAGAGTAACAAACATCCATACATCCATACTTACAAACTTGCGCATTATAATATTAATAGGATATTGCCGTGGCACTTTCGCGACTTTCGCTATGGACTTTGTAAGAAATGTAGGCATAACGCAAGAAATTTCAAAAGTGCCTTTATTTTTATTCCTACATTTTACACGATTTAATCGTAATGTAAACCATAAATCTTGCTTTTATAATATTGAAATCATGGTTGAAACAGTTAATATATTCTAAATGTTTTGCCATTGCAATATAGGCATGTATTTTTTTTTTTTTGTTTTTCAGATAAACTCACAATTAGGATATAATTATAAATTGGACCCACGAAGATTGCCTGTGATATTATTTTTATCATTTACCTCTGTAACATTTTTACTATCTAGAATAAAAACTATAGTTTTTGAAATGTTTGTGTTCGAGACACATGCACCGTATTATTACGAAAGTAAGTATTGCTATCTTATCTATAAACTTTTGTATTTTTGATTTTATGGTCAAGCTGTAATTTAATGATGTAAGGATTCGTTTCAAATTTTTAGTTAAGGTGTGATGTAAAAATATTTATTAAAGTTTGGATTACCTACCTTGAATTCTATGTTAAAGTCAAATAATAGATATCACATTTTTGAAGTGAAAACTTCTTTAGCGACGTTGCGCACTTTTTTTTCATTGCTGTTTTTGTATTGCTTACATATTTCCGAACAGTATAGGATTCGCAATTGATAATAGCAGTACGAGTGAGTAGTAGTTTATGCGATTGTTTTACACAATCGCATAAACTACTACGATTCGGCCTCTCGCGTTGTTCTGCAGTGTTAAATAATGTACTGTAAAGTGTAAACTGTTTCTTGCTTTGAATGCTTTGCAGTTTGTAGATAAAATAGATATTAGTTTAGTAAAACATATTTTAATTTGTTTGGGACTTGTAGATATATCATAGTTTCTCAGTTAATAGAAATGAAAGTACAACATTGTGAAAAATTTTAGCTGTTTTCGAAAAAAATGTAAGTTTAACGAAGGAAATAATAGTAACATTTTTAATTATTTATACGGGATACTCACGATCTCTTTTTATTTTATTTGTCGATATTTCGGCCTAGTTGCATAGGCCGTGTTATTAATTCGCGACGATTTAAGTTTAAAATCTTATGAAATAATAGTAGAAGAAAAATCGATATACACGTAAATATTATATTGAATTGAGTTATGTATAAGTTTAAAAAATTAAATAATTCATCATATTTTATCTCTTGAAGTAATACTATTTTAACTGGCCGAGGTAAATTATGAATTGGCCGTCTAGTTGGTAGGTAGCATACGTGCTGAAGTTTCATGGTTTAGCACAGAGTACTAGTAGGTAGGTACTAATAGTAGGTACTAATAAGGTATACTAGTACATTTTACGGATTGTACATTACAGTACAAATCCAAAAATGTCCGATTAAGCACAAGACTATTGTATTATATCACTTATACATTGCAAAGTTATTCCATAACCATTCCAAAATATAAAAAATGCACAACGTTAATATTCAAGTTTTCACTTCTGACGGCACTCCCGGAGTGAAACACATCTTTTTTTGCAAATATGGTTTACATATTAGGTATACATTTTTTTTCGCTTCTAAATTCTAATTTTTTTAACTGACATAATTAGAATTTAGAAACGAAAAAAGTGTAAACTGTTGTTTTGTAATTAAAACAGAAACTTGGTATGGGTATAGGCTTATTAATTAACTAGCTTCCGCCCGCGACTCCGTTCGCGCGGATGTCGGTCTTCGCGTGATAAAATTGAAAAATTAAGATTTATTTATTTTTGTACGTATCTTTCCAGAATAAAAAGTATCCCAGTTTATGCCCAGGATAATAAGGTATAGTTATACTAAGTTTCATCGAAATCGAACCGTTAGTTTTCACGTGATGCCTGAACATACATACAGACAGACAGACAAAAATTTTTTCAATCACATATTTGGGTTTGGTATCGATCCAGTAACACCTCCTGCTATTTATTTTTTCAATATTTTTAATGTACAGAATTGACCCTTCTACAGATTTATTATCTTCTTCTTATATATAAAATTCTCGTGTCACAATGTTAGTCTGCATACTCCTCCGAAACGGCTTGACCGATTCCTCTGAAATTTGGTAAGCATATTGGGTAGGTCTGAGAATCGGCTAACATCTATTTTTCATACCCCTAAGTGATAAGGGTGACTCACCCCAATTTTTTTAAATAAATCACATTAAAAATATAGCAGAACAACGTCTGCGGGGTCAGCTAGTATGTATATAGATATCAACATAATACTTTGATAGAAATTCTTCCTTTTCTATTTCACAGTCGACGAACTATTTTTAACCATATCTAATCTTATTATTGTCATTATTTATGCACTAACGCAAGCGCTTCAAACCATATTGATAAGTTTGGTAAACGGATCGATTAAAAATATCAACCGACATTTGAACAACATTGTTAACCACATTCAGGGTAAGTATTGTGCTGTACTTTAGTTATTGCTTAAAGACTCGGTCTCTGATAATTTTTAGATTCTGCCCATTTTTAATCGTCTACACTATTTATTTTAAATATCGTTTATCTACAGAATTCACTCTTCTACTGTTACACTATAATATATTATGTACAGTTAAAGGTAATGGCACATTTGGATGGGCCGCATCGCAGCGCAATAATCCACTTAGATCGCTTTCATACATTTTGTATGGAGCAACGCACACTATGCATGCATCGCAGCGGATTTCTGTGCGGCATATTACGTGCATTCTCCGATGCCACTTATGGTCCCCAAAGAGGATATTAAAACAATATTATTCATGTAAATAAAGGGGCTAATTCTATTTTAACACTGAAGTTTTGTACGACAACCAACAAGGGCGCCACTTTCCATACTTCACGATTTAAAAAAAGAGTTGCCAGTCTCCTTTTTTATTCCTACTCTTTGGTGTTGGTTACAAATGGTTGTTCCTGATTGGATTTCCCAAATGCCTTGAATGTAAATTCATCACACTTTTACAGTTTTATCTTAAGGTATTTCTCACCTATTTTTATTTGTAACAGAGCCCAGCGAATCAATACAACCTTTAGCAATATCAAAAAAGATCCGTCAGCTGTCGCTATCCTTTTGCTCTATCGTTAATTTGGTGCGAGAAATAAACAAATCTGAAGGAAGTGTGTTCTTACTCTTATACTATAATATCACTTATGTTATTGTACTCAACACATTGAATTTTAAAAAGACACTAGTAACACATTGTAAGTATTTTAATATGTTTCTACCAGTTGCAAAAACTATGATATAAAAAAACTTGAATAATAATTTTAATTAGGAGTGAGGCGGACATATCAGTACAGTTACATGGAACAGGTTTCATAAAGCAACAATATATAGGAAGTCCGGGATACTTGATCAGGGGGCCTACCATAAGCTTTGACAAAACAGTCTTGTAAAAGGAAGGTTATACTTCTGTCATAAAATGTAGTTCGCACCATGAGCTTTTAAATCAGTCTTGTTTTATTACCGCAATGAACGAATGATTTTTGTAAATTTTGTCTATTACCTGCTACATTCTTTCTTTTATTCTTCTTCTTCTTTCTTATAAATATGGCTACCAATTGTTTTTTACAATATAATTAGCCAGTTACAACTATAAAACTTACTTAGATACGTCCTCTTCCGACAGACTACGATTCGTTAGTTATTATAATCTATTAATTTGTTTTTATTCGATATGCATTTTTCTAGTTAGTCATTTTCGTCGTCATATTAAGTCATTCTAAGGTTTTAGGTATAGCGGTGGCACCCTTATTGAGCTTTGTTATGGATGCTATCGCTATAACAACAATAAGAGAATACACGGTAGACCAATTTCTTTGTGAATATATCACTTATTTCTGTATTTGAGCTAAAAAATAATTGTGCACGAAAAATGAAATCATACAAAAGATGAATTGTGAAGAACTGCATAGATAATTTGTTAAATAATAAAATAATTTCTAGCTGTCAAACTTAATAAAAAATGAAAATGATTTTTTTGCGAGAATACGTTCTACCGCTACTAATCTGAGCTACTCGTATGAAGAAAATGAAGATTTAAACTAATAGTCTAAGGTTTTTTGTCAGCGTCCTCAATAGAAAACTGGCCTGCACCAAATTGTTATCGTTAATTTTCAGATACTAATGTTTGATTGATAGTCTAATCCTACATTTATCAACGAAAATCAAATCACAATAACATTTTTATGTTTTTTTTTTCGATTTTTTTAATGGCAATTTGTCAAACAATATTAAATCCGCTAGCATATATTAACTTTTTAAGATCGCTAATTATGACATAAAAACATTACTGCTAGCTGTCACAATTGACGTTATGGTACGAATTGAATGAATGATACGTCACAAGAGTTTTGGCGCCATCGAGAGAAAAGATGGTCGAAGTTTTTTTATAATTATTGAATTTTGTGTTGGTACTGAGTGAAATTAGTCAATTTTGGTGGCATTTTGTACAATTTTGTTCAGTGAAAGTGCACAAATAAAATAATCATGAAGAAATTAGCGTATCGTGTATTTCCTCGTTGCCGCTAAATCTCTTTACATGAGCTAGAGTAAACAGGCCACCGCTTTACCCAAGAGCTTGACATTACTTCCTGACGACTTATGATTGATGACTAATTAAAATTAATTGAAATTGATATAAAATTTGATGCAAATTTCTACTTGACTAATGGCTAAATACTAACGTGAAGGCCAAAACCTAAAGAAAGAAAAGAAAAGATACGTCACAAAACTGCCATCTAACAGTATTGTGAAACTATCCTATAACAAGGTTGTTTAGAGACGTCATAGTACGAAAAGTCAATGTAGTATTAAAACATTCCTGTTTTACGAGCTTATGGTAGGCAGGTAGCAGAGCTGAGTCACCATTTGCTACTGCATCGTCTTCTTGATAATCATCAATTGCTCTTGTGTGAAAGTGGAAAAAAGTGTTTAGAGTTTTTTGTTTAAAATTGTTTTTCTTTTAGCTGAAGTATTTGTAAAGGTACAGGAACAGGTTTTTAGACTGTGCCCGGAACAGTAACAGGTGGGACAGATTCTGTAATTTACCTGTTACAACCCCTAATATTTTAGTATTTAGATAGTCATTTTTATTCAAATTTATCTGATTAAGTTCCGTTTTCACATAAAAAAGGTATTTTATTAGATGTAGTCTGTTGACGTGTTGGCTAAAACAGCGCTGGTATTTAATAATTATTGTATATACACAATGTACGGTTTCTGGATTTAATGTGTTTAATAAACATCAGGTGGCGCTGGCTGGCTGAATTGTCAAATCCAAGTCTAGTCGTCATTTTATAAGGCGACTCGACCAACTTTGTTTTGCTTCACGGCTAGTAACAGTTTGTATGAGAAAATTTAAAGTGCTGTTTTTTCTATTTCTATAATTCTTGTCCTAAATCAAAGCTCAATCATTGATTTTACGTACAAATTTCCACCTTTATGTTTTAAGATTAGAATGGTCCCAATTTATAACAAAGTCAACTTAATATGACCACGGCACTTGACAATCACATTGGATATACTATATAAATTACTTGGCAAGAAAATATTAATGTAATATGTATATGTAAGACGACATTCAATATATATTCCTGCTAATTCCAGGTTTCAATAATAGCTTGTTAACTGTAAATCTGATTGTTAAACACTTACGGGACATTAAGGATAACTTATTTAACAAAAAAAAAAAAACAACTGCGTCTTGGAACGCCCGACCTAAGTGAATAATTAAACTTTTTTTATGATATTGGAAGGCAAACAAGCAGACGGATTATCTGATGGTAAGATGCTGCGTTGGCAACCTTAGGCCGGGATGTTAGGCGTCGAGCAAAGGTAAGTTTACCGGCTACCTTACACTCCGAACCGGAACACGTCAACGGCTAGCATTCACGTTATGCGGCAGGAATTGGTAAGGCGGTGGTACCAATTCGGACGAGTTGATGCGAAACTCTACAACCTAGTCAGATGTCACCGTGTGAATGACTGCAAGCCTATGCTCGCCTTATACGAGCTGCCTGACAGGAAGGCAGTTGGTCTATTCTGCAAAGGAGCCCGGATAAACACGGGGAAAGACTTATCTATGTTGAACTACTAAATATTGAAATTATTTAGAGTGAGAGAGATGACTGATGAGGACGCCTGCCGGTGCTATATGAGTGACAGAAAGGAAGCTAGACATACTGGCACCGTAACACTTTACGTAACATAGCGGTTTACCCTCCCATATGAACTTATCACTTCAAAACGTGAATGAAATTGAAATGCGCTTATCTGAATTATATCCAAGGTTTCATTTTGTCTCGATGCCACCCACCATCAGAACCCCTTCAGTAAACCGAATAAAAGTGTGTGCTATAACTTTTTTGGAACTTGAAGTATCCGCCTGGTAAATTTCGTTCCGATGTGTTCAGAAGAATCGGCGTGAATCGTGGCTAGGAAACAGCCAGACTGACAAAAAAATGGATACAGTGGTTTTTATTCGCTGTTTCAAGTCTCCTAGACTTATTTTTTTAATTCTAAAATGTACAGAATTCTTAAGTTTTATTATATTATATTTTATTACTAGCTGTTCCGGCGAACTTCGTTCCGCCCGTTTAGTTTGTATGGGAAAAATTAAAATGTTGTTTTTTCTAGTTTCCTCGCTGTTGCACGGGTGTAGTAATGTACCCTACGGACGTAGGGTACATTTTATCCTCCCAGTTCTAAGCTCCTCCTCATCAAATTTTAGCCTAATCGGTTTAACCGAGTAATACGACTTTCTTTTATATATACAGATGATTCATTTTTTATAATTATGAATTTGTCGAGTTTTCATTGTTTTTAAGATGTATTCTGCTATTCGGGGCGGAGACAAATCCAACGAATCAAAAACCATGAACATTGGTTCAGCAGATATCGAGTTATTAGTGTTGTAACAAACCCGACTTTGTTTTTTTATATATACAGATTTAACCCGTGTTACCTTGTTGTAGCTGATAAATGATTAGTGTAGCGTCTATGTTTTATTTCTATACCTAATCTAGAAACGACATTATCAAGGTAATAAGTTTCCAAACAAATTAACATCAGCCATTCATATAAACTTTTACATTCATAAAAATCATGTATAAAAAGCTTCTTTCAATTTCCAGCGAAGTGGCTAAAAATATCAAGTGTATTTATGCAAGTGGTCACAATGTTAAATCAATTTGTCTCAATCAGTTTTATTATTGAGCCTTGTCGCCAAACACAGAAATCGGTAAGTGCTCTGCTAAGATAATATAGTTCCAGTAAAACAATTCGATTTGACCCACCAGATATAAATCATGATTAAAAGACTGTACATGTTGATTTTTATTCGACTTCAAAAAAAGAGAAGTTTTTTGACAAACTTGACCTACTGTGTCTTTAATTTGTTATTGTATGTTCATTAAACGATTAATTGGCTCATAACGAAACGAGTATAATGGTAATTTTTGGGATGGTAAAGCATGATTCCGAGATGGTCGATATTAATTTTAATGGTAAATATCAATAAATGTGTGGGACACCAGGTAGGAACGAAGTTCCTTCGGCTAATGTAGAATCGTCACAATTCATGAGTATATACTATGCATTGGCGTGGTGGAGTGAGGGAGAAAGGGAAAGGTATTATATACTACTCGCCTGTGTAAACAACTGTCGCACCTGCACAAGTCTCATTTAACGTTTTTATTCCGCCCACTTTTTCTTACTGTTTTTACTATCGCATTCTTTTCAGTTCGGTCGCCCTTTAAAATCCCTATCTCCTCCAAGCCTGCCGTAAGGAACTTCGTCCCAATATAGAAAATAAGTATAGATATATTTTAATGGTAAAGATGGGTATGGACTCTAATTAGTGGTTATTTTGACGATATGATTGAGGAGGAGTCGATGTTTTTCAGCTTTACTCTCAATCAAATTTAATGTTCGTTAAAGTTTAAATACATATGAAGTATACTGTTGACTAGATTACGGGTTTCGTGTTTTTTTTTTTTTGCTTTATTTTTTATAAACTCAGGCACGTGTATTGTTGCAGTAAAATAATTGAATATGAGTCTGATATTTAATGCCAAACGTTTCACAAAAAAAAATATATTTTGCCACCGGCAGGGTCGCCTGTTTGTTCCCTATCTTGTAACATAAATATGAAAATGCTTTCTGCGATTCATTTCTTTTGTATCAAAAATATTATGCCTTGTTTTTTTTTTAAAAAAAAAAATAATATCTAGAAAAGATCTTAACAAAAAAAATACATAAAACGTGTCCTTCACGCAAATAACGTGTGTTACGTAACACAAGTACCGCATGCAAAATACATATTTAAATAATATACATTTGGATTCGAATATACGTCTCAAGGAATGAACCAATGTAGGCTCAGATAACAAACCGAGCGTGTAGAGTTCGTCCTAACCAATTTGAAAGTGAATCATGTGTAGATCATAAAATGACAATTGTTTTCAAATTGAAGAAAAACGATTCCAATTCAAATACTAGATTTAGTGAAGCAAGAGGGCTTCTTAGTAGAGATGAGTTTAAATTTCTGGATCAGTTCTTATTACTAACACACATTGAATCATAACTGTTTTCAGATTGAAGACACAAGAGCAATTCTGATTCGAATGTTAGATTTAGTTGAAGCAAATGGACCTTTTTGTAGAGATGTTTTGAATTTTCTGGATCAGTTCCTGTTACCAACATATACAATCACTTTATTTGGAATTTGGCCAATAACACGAAAATTGTTCATCAATGTAAGTTACTCGTTGGACAGTTTTAGTTATTTATTGCAAGCATCAACACTTTTATTATAAAAAAATAATTCGCCTTTGTGATCTAGCGGTCTTGCGTCGGACTTGACTTCTTCGAGTCCCAAGTTCCATCCTTGGGCTGGCAACAAAAAATAAATAGAAAAAGTGTTTTTTCAATTTTCTAATAAAATAACATTGCCCGGTATCCGATATGTGCCCGGTTGGCGATAGGCTTGCCACCTATCATATAGTGGGACTTAGTGTCTTCGGCTAGTCGTGGGTACCCTAGTTGTGCCTCTGGCTACCACTTTGGGGATATGGGCGTGAAGATACTTTTTTTTAAATAAAACGTTAAGGCCAAGGGCAATATAAGTGGCGGGGGTAGGTAGCAAACCATCTCTAGTTGCTGCCCTAGGCGTATGTACAGCTCCCTTCCAAACTCCCTATATACCTAATTAAAAGTACACAAGTTTAAATCTCAGTCCACCCTTAAGAAGGAAAATTAATTCGAAAAACTCTAGAAGTACTCAAACAATTGTTATTAAAACAATAAATACTTGCA
Source organism: Calephelis virginiensis (assembly GCA_002245475.1). Lineage (NCBI taxonomy): Eukaryota > Metazoa > Arthropoda > Insecta > Lepidoptera > Riodinidae > Calephelis > Calephelis virginiensis. The sequence continues at coordinate 27,172 of NJDC01005269.1, forward strand.
TACTTTTTTTTGTTTCAGACTTACAGTGTTGTCAGTACTACAATCTCGTATGCAATACAATTTCACTTAGTTAACTTTTAGTATGACAGGACAGGATTGCTTTTTGCAGGACAGGACTTTAGTGACCTATTTTTGTGGTGTAAAACAGCACACGATTCTCTTGATGTCACGAGACAATTTGTGACCTATAGACAGCGTAGATGTTATAGGCACCTATCTACTGCTTACTGTCTATTTCTTCGGGAATATGGATTATAGATACCTTAAGAACCACAGAGATACTATAACTCTGAGCGGAACTAAAGCCTCCATACCGAGGAATGTTATCCAGCAAGTAGGAATCAGTAGTTTTATCAGCTATGATACAGCGTGAAATCACTGTCAGTTTATATATATACATAATTTTACTAGCAACAAGATATTAGACGACCAAAAATATAATCTAATATTGTTTGAATTTTCAATTTTCGTAATTAAAAATATTAGGGACGAGGCAGAGCGCTATTTCTCAATCACTGATACTTTTGAGTGTAGTTCCGAGTACAAAAAAGTT
>NJDC01005269.1:43037-58978 GCA_002245475.1 Calephelis virginiensis
CGCATGATAAACAAGTTAACATCTTTGCTCCAGCTCATGCGCACTCTTGGTTTGCCAGCCTTGGTGGACGCAGGCAAAAAGGTATTTATCCCCTGCGTAACATTCAAGGCGTGTGGAAGTGTATGATTAGTGTTTTGAGGTGATGAAGGTATGAATGGTAATGAAGGTATGAGTGGTGATGAAGGTATGGAAGGTGATGACTGTCGTGAGGATGTGTATGATATTGTGCTTGGGCTGTATGGTTCAATGGATGTATCTGATCTGTCGCTAGTTTATTATTGTTATTATTAATCATAGTTGTCTTTTACCATTAGGAGAGAGTGCTTGTTCTCTATCTTATCACATAAAAAAATGTTTTGATGAGTTTCTAGTAAAAATGAAAAAGTACTCACATGCGTATTCTCAAAAAGGTAGGAAGAGGTACAATGAGAACAGTTACAATTAGCCGAAGATTGGTTACTCCCAGGCGCAGGTCATTTAAGCAATGCTGACAACTTTGTTTTTTCATGATAAAATTGAAAACAAGTTTTGACCTAATTTGTTATACGAGTAATTTGTTGGACCTAATTTCTACCTATAGATACTTTTTTATTTTTTTATGATATTGGAAGGCAAACAAGCAGAAGAATTTCCTGACGGTATGAAATTCACGCCGCCTATAGACATCAAAGGTGGTAATGGTGCGTTGCCAACCTGAGGCCGGGATGTTAGGCTTCGAGCAATAGTAAATTTAGCGGTTACCTTACCCTTCGTACCGGAACACGTCATGACGTTATGGCGGCAGGATTAGGTAAGGCGGTGGTACCAATCCGGGTGAGTCGCTGCGAAACTCTACCACTTAGTCAGAGTCAACCTACCACTTAGAGCAATTACTACTTATAGATACGAAACATTGACACATTGGCAATCAGAGGCAATCAGAGAAAAAAATAAATAAATAAAATAAAGGCAGATGTTATCGTTTATAAAGATATTTTATAATTTTTATTCGGTATTTTTTTGTGTTATTTAGAGCTACCATGAGTTCGCGCGACCCTTTTCTGGCAGTGCTACGAGTTTCACGCTTGCTCGGCGTAGCGCCGCTACGGTTATCGCCACGCCCTGTTGCTTCCCGAAAGTTAGCAGCTGTAAGCTGCGCCGGCTACACGTTTTACAGTATGTGCACATCTTTCTAAGATAGCATACACTAACAGGCCGAATCGGGTCACATCGCAGCGTAATATCAGCCTTTATCGCTTTTATACATTTACGTACAGTGTTTCGGGCCGCACTGGGGCAGATTTTTCAGCGACAAATGCGAAGCACTCCTCACGCAGGCCCGATACGGTTTACAACTGTGCCTACATAGCCCACGTCGTTCCAAAAAGTTCTTTGTCGGCGTTGTACATATGTGACCAAGCAATTACCAATCGACTTGATTCCTTGGCGCTGTGTAGAAATGTTGGGTCCCCAAAAGTTTTCTACCGCATCAATCATGGGGAAAGTTCAGAGGAGTTGTTTGGTTTAATTCCAGCCGCTGATTTCCACCTTCAGTTTAAAGTATTATGCCCATCACCTTGATGCCTGGCGATCTACAACTGTGCGATTTCGAAGACATTTTTTACCTCGCACAACACCTTTGTGGAATCAATTATCGAGGGCGGTATTGACAAACAATCATGACTTAGGCACCTTCAAAAAAAGAGAGTACTTATTCCTTAAAGGTCGGGAATGCATCGGTGATACATACTCCTGGTGTTGCGAATGTCCGTGGGCGGAGGTGACCACTTTCCATCAGGTGTCCCACTTGCTCGTTTGCCTCCTCTTGTATAAAAAAAATGTGCAACTACAGCAGTCGACATTCCTGTTGGTAATGAGCAAAATACTGAGTGCTGTAAGGTTTGAGAGCATCTTTACCATCATTGCAGTGATAGGGCAATGGCTTTTAATAATGTCATGGTGTCATTTTTGGTACATCGAAAAAATCACAGCCATTAGCTTTTTTTCCAAAAGAAGTATTATAACAAAATATTGTCACGTGTTAGGTAATTTTTAGATAATGTACTCTGTGTAAATTTTATTTAATCCATTGTAATATACATACAGAACAATTTAAATTTACACCAAAAATCACTTAAGTAATCGATTTAACAAGGCCGGTTCACGTATTCCAGTATCAGAATTTGCGCAAAGTCACCCAACTAGATCCCTTTTGCTTGACTTGTTTGCTTCAAAGATTGTATTCCAACTGCATCATCAACGATTGGTTCTTTTGTATAATTGTTGTTTCGGCGAATTTCGTTCCAATTGCCTTGTTTTTATGGGCACACTTAAAAAGTTTTTTCCTAGTTTCGACGCTGTGAAATGATATAAAAAACATCCTATGTCCGTCTCCTGCTTTTAAACTCCCTCGTCATCAATTTTTAGCCTTATGGGAGGGATTACACCATTTTCTTTTATTATACTTATAGACATAACTTAAAAACAATAACATTTCTCGAACGTTTCATGAGAATCGATAATCTAAATTTAAATCATATACAGTAAACAAGCTTGTAAAACAATTCAAAATCCATCCTTTGTCTATGTAGGAACAAATTATAATGTTGCGTGACTCGTACACGTTATTTAATAAAAACCTGAACACGGCAGTACGTCATAACCAGGTTCCGCTTTCTGCCGAGGAACCGATGGACGTGTCGTGTGATATTATGGAGCAACAAGAAGCGTCTCCTACTAACCCTCTATCGGCGACTATCCTTAATGATAGATTTAAGAAGCTTCTTACTACCCTAGACTCGTGGCGAAGCGACAAGAACGCCAACATGGTATCTATGCGGGACGACATTAAAAGTACCTTGACCGACATTCGTACTGAGATGAAGTATATCAGACAGGAGCCGACAAATTTGAAACAGACTGTTAACACCATCACTGCTGAAATCAAGTCTTTGCAAGAGTCAGCTGCATTCCAATCCGACAATTATGAAACCTTGAAGAAGCATGTCGAAGAGTTAGCGTGTAGGACAAAGGAAGAAGCTGCATCCAACTGAAGCTGAAGATGTGGGCAGAGGCACAACCACGACTAGCCGAAGACACTAAATCCCACAATGAGATAGGTGTTGCCACCTATCGCCAACCGGGCACATATCCAATCCCGTAAACGTTTTCTTTTTATTAGAAAATTGGAAAAACCAAATTTTCTTGTTGTTGCCCGACCCGGGATTTGAACCCGGGACCTCATGCAATCAAGTCCAACACCTGGACACCTGGGCAGAGCCGATAATCATAAAAAATAGTGTTTGTAAGTATAAGCCCTGCTATAGGCAATAGTTGTCTCTTTTTGTAAGAAAATCTGTGTCACGGTAATGTTACTTTATTGTAATTCAGTCCGGGTTTTTCCAATTAACTACCTATAGCCATGCGGCGCGTCAACACACGTTAGGGCTGTGTGCATTCAGTTTTATAACTACATCTACCTTTTTGAATAGGAAGTGTTTAATATAAACGCACGCGGTGTTTTAATTGCCAAATTTCATAACAAACTATTTTCAACAGCTCAAGCGAAGTTTATAATCAGCACATTATAGTCTAAAATTGTTCTTTGCCATGTCAAGTAAATTCATGGACTTTTTAAACCAAAATTACTTTTACTAATCGTATGTTTACCTATCGGTTACAAAAAACGCTGTTACATCGACCGTTCATCACTGCGGCGCAACCGCGAATAATTGCATACCGAGTGCCTACCGAACTCGAGATGCGTTTTATCTAAAAACATGTTTATACCTGTATGTATGAAAAGGGTTATGAATGTGAAGGAAACAAGACTGGTTTGTCAGGATCGTGAGGTCTGGCACTCGATACTCTCTGCCTACCCCGTAAGGGACTTGGCGTGAAGATATGTATGTATGTATGTTTGTTTATACCTAAAACATATTTTCGCCCGTTTGTATGAGGATAGAATACTGTAGGCAGAATACATTATCGCATACCGTGACCGTGTGTTTGTTTGCTTTTTAACAAAAAAATACTTATTTGCCATTATATTATATTTCTTACAAGCGCCCCTAATTTGCACGGGTACAAAATATATATATATAAACTTTCCTCTTCAATCACTTTATCTTTTAAAAAAAACGCATCAAAATCCGATGCGTAGTTTTAAAGATTTAAGCATACATAGGGATATAGGGACAGATGAAGCGACTTTGTTTTGTACTATATTTTTTTATACATAGTATATGTAGTGATTTTAAAAACGCCTTCCACGTGCTTAAATTTACTACAACGTTCCTCATTGGCGTATTTAATATTAATAATAAAACATGATTTCAGGAGTCGTTTGCACAGTACTATTTTACACGTTTATGGAAGCTTCAGGTTTTAAGGGCACGATTCAAAATTTAATTTTGAGTTGGTTCCTAAATGTTTTCTATATTATTGGCATTTTGATGTCATCTATTGCATGCTTTAGAGGCTTCCACAGAATGGAATGGATGATAGAACAGTTCCACAGCTTACAAGAGGTATTTTTTTCAAGATGTCATCTTTCTACCTTAAAACCTTTCTTATGATTCGTCAGACGTGTAGTACACAAGCTGTTACATGCGATTTCACAGCGATAAATTGAGAATAAAGCTATCCTATTTTTCAAGTTGGATTAAACTGCACGCGGTGTGTAAATTTGATTTATTAGCTTAGAAGTCCAATCCGGACAAATACAGTGACGACTTAATTAATTTATTTTAAGACTAGCTGCCTGTTCCGGCTTCGCTCGGATGGTAATTTTTTTTATCATAATTCGAGATGTAAGCTATCCTGTCTTTCAAGTTGGATCTAACTGCACGCGGTGTGTAAATTTGATCAAAATCTATTAAGTAGCCTAGGAGTTCCTTGCGGAAAAACACAGAGACCACCTTATTTAACCTTAGTAAGCAGCATGGACAAGAAAGTTGAACTCATTATAAGCTATTCTAAAATTAACTTCGTTATTCTACAATATTACAAATGAATTAACCACCAGATAGGAAATTGTGATGTGTCGTTAATTAATAAACAATTGAATTGGTTTTAGGTTTTCAAATTTTATTTATAAAATTTGAATAACAACATAACTTTTTAAACATTTCAGATTAATGGAAGCATTGACCAAGTTTTAAGGTCACAGGAAAATATATACTTATACCAAACAATAGCTATTTTCGTTTTACACATTGTATCGAACATGATTGGCTTGATACATATGTCTGCAATTTACGAATATATGCATGGCAAGTAATCTTACGTGGCACTTAAAAAAATGATGTGGCCGCACAACATTTGTGTTAGGGAAATAGCTGAATTGACATTACGTAGGCAAGGAACACAGCGTGGGATTCAGTATGGAAATCCGTCTGCTTAGTGAGTGAGTGAGTTATTTGTGAGGGAGCTGGCAATCCCTGACTCACTCACTCACTATTGTCTCTTACCATCAGAAGAGTGCTTGTTTGCTGATTTGTAACATAAAAACAGCAAATTAGCAAAGAGGTTAACCATTTTCTTTCTGTAGTGGTTTCTTAATGATAGCAAACTTTTAGGACACCCCCATTAAAATAATTTTGTTGGAGAACTGCTTTCTTAAGTAAGTTCAAATAAATCCTGTGATATAGGTTAATATAGTTAATTTTGTGGTTCATCATAAAATCAAACGCGATTTGGCTCCAACAGTTATTTTTGAATTCGTAAACTTGTGCTAGAATCAAGACAAAGGAATTCGACTACCAAATTAAAATTCTTAAGGGGCCATGTATGCTAAAATACGTCAGCAATACAAAGCTGTTTTTTTCATACAAAGCAATTATGGATCTTTCAATCTCCTTTTAAAATAAGAGTTTTGTCATAGCAAAAGAAAACGCTACTTTTTTAATTACTTCAATTTTTACATGCTGTTTCACACATATAAGGCACTAGCTTCCACTCACGGCTTTGCTCGCGTACTCAAGTTTTTTTATAAATGGTAGCCTATGTATTATTCTGATGTATGAATTATATTCCTGTAAAGTTTCATCTAAAACTATTCAACAGTTTGTGAGTGAAATAGTAACAAACATCCATCCATTCTGACACACTTTCGGATTTATAATATTAGTAGGAAGTAGGATTTAGATGTAATCTAACTCATTCAGAACTAAAAAAGGTACAAAATAGGGCTATGTGTGTTTGAGTTTTGTTTCCTTAAATTAAGGCAGTCCGTGGTCGGCAACCTCATGGCAGACAAGGGCCACAAGGAGGCAAAATCAACTAAAGGCGGCCTACACCTGATATATATTTTTAGAAGCCAAATAAATATACCTACATATAATTGATCATATTCCATAGAAAAATGAAAATGGGCGGAGAGAGACGTTCTTAAGGCTATATTCATACTATACGCCTTATTTTATATAGTAAGCCGCGGATTGTTAATGCATTTATTTTTATAATTATAACTTATTTACAAAACATTCACGGGCTGCATAAGAAACGTAGCGGGCCGCAGCGGGTTGCCGATCGCTGCTTTAAGGCATAAGATAACGAACAAGTACATAACTTTTTATGATGGTAACAGTCGAACAGTTGGTCCTGGCTGCTTTGCAGAATAGACCATCTGCCTTCCTGTGCCAGACAGCTCGTAAAAGACGAGCATAAGCTTACCGTCACTAACACCCTGACATCTGACTAGGTAGTAGAGTCTCGCCGCGACTCGCTCGGATTGGTACCACCGCCTTACCTATTGTCAGCGCTCGCCGTTGACGTGTTGCGGTTAGGAGGATAAGGTAGCTGGTAAACTTACTTTTGCTGGCATCAGGTTGGCAACACACCATTACCACCTTCAGTGTCTCTAGGCAGCGTGCTTACCATCAGAAAATCCGTCTGCTTGTTTGTCTTCCAAAATCATAAAAAAGTTGCTGTAGTTGAGCCGCCGATTTCCTGTGGCAGATCATTTCAACAGTGGTTTTCTTGGTGCTTTGCTCGTAGTTCTTACGATACGCGTTTTTGTAATTGTATTTCTGTTTTTTAGAGTGTATCACAGTGTGTTTAACAATGAGTGAGATTGTAATATTTTTTTAATCAGTAAGCACAGGGTTCTTTTGATGGTAAGACATAACCGTGGCTTTTTGCTGGATTTTACAGCGGTCCTGTGGCCGGGATTTTGCAATGATTATATACCAGGTGATTGACGCTGTGCTTTCAACAGGGTGATACACTATGTCATACTCTTCAACTGTATTAATGACAGCTGATTTTGTTTTTTTTTAGTTTTCAATGCTATTGCCTTCATCGCGCTCATCGAGATAGAAGATTTGGCAATAGGGTTGTTGATAGCTCAAATTATGATAAATAATGTCAAATTCATAACCACCTTTAAAAAATTGAACATGGAGCTTGAAGGGTGTTTCAAGTTAGTCGATAACGGTAACTGGTACTTGCACTTGTTTGCACAGTTAAAGTGTTTTTTTGCTAGATATGTATTATGAGAAGTTTTCTTCCGTAGCTAATGCTCAAGTATTTCGTAAGAGACTGCGTCATGTCACTAAATCTTACGTAAGGGTGTGTGAGTTGGAGTCAAGAGCCAATGACGAGAATGGTTTAATGATATTTTACATTATGTTACGTTCCTGTTTAGTTTTGCTGTTTATTGGATATGACGTTGTTTTTACTTATTATCAAGGTCAGTTTTAAAATAAGTTATTTAATTAAGTAGATATCTTCAAAATAATATATTATATAATATATTACGTATTTTCAATAGTACACCTAATCCTGCTCTTAAATTGAAAGAGGTGGCAAATCAACACCTATCAATATCGGCTTCTCAAAGGATTGGAAACATGGCAATGCTAGCAAATGCTTTCACAGATACGTTAAAGTGCTAGTAATAGTGACTTAGATGACTGAATATAACTGTGCTGCTCGAGCTGATGTATATGAAATGTTTCAGTCTGAGAAAAATATAAATATTTCAGATGTGTCTTTTCCAAGCTCCGATCCTTATAGGTGATAAGTATGGGTGTGACAGAATTAGTTGATTTAATAACACGAACTCAGGAAGATTAAATTAAAAGAGTTTTTAAAAGATAAGAGTTTTTAAGAGTTGTAAAGGAAGAGCCCAGTTGTAGGCTGATAATTGTTTACTTTGTAGCGTAAGCTCTGAAGAAACCCTAAAAGAAAAATTAAAAATGTTTATATAGTTTTAAATAAACCCGTACAAATCCTATATGTAATGTTGCCAATAATCATTTCGATCACTTCAGCTTTCAAACATAAAACCATCGCTTCGAAATCGGTTAATAATTTCAAAAGTTATGATGTCACACATACACACACACACACAAAACACAGTTTTATGTGTGTGAGTGTATCTAATCTTTGGATTTTTTTTTCAAATATTTTAAAATCATATCCTAACGAATAAGACGAGTTTGTCACTTTAGTTTTAGTGCTTTGGATGCCACACTTTTGACAGAACTTTGAAACGTGACTAGCACGGTACCAAAATTTATTGCTATATCTAAAAGTGAGCCGAAAACACTTTGTGTTAAACAAGAAAACAAAGATGAAAAGTATAATATTATTTACGTCAAAAAACTCTAGTCTTATTGCTTCCCTGGAACGAATTTCTATAGTGTTGAAAACAGATAAGGTGAATTTGAAGTTAGAGCAATATTTAGTTCTGGATTACGAGTTATCGTTATGGATTTATTAATTGGTATTAATATCTCAAGTATTCCAAGTAAAGAAGTTACTTTAAATAACGTTAGCATTTCAGTCACTAGAAATGGTGGACATCTAAACAAATAAACACATGTAGAACATCAATCGCTGTGAGAACAGAGTTTACCAAACGAAGAAGATTTTGTGCCAATGAAGATACCATATGGTATAGCGCAAAAGTTTAATTTATTACAAAATAATCAATATGGATTTAGAAAAGGCAGGTCTACAGTATATGCATGTTTCGACTTAGTTAAAAAAGTAACTGAATGCCTAAATAGTAAAAATAATCCCCTTGCTGTATTTTTAGATATAAGTAAAGCGTTTGATTTGTATCACATAAAATTTTGTTGACTTGAGAGATACGGTATTAGAGGTAATTCATTAGAGTAGTTTAAAAGCTATTTAGAGAATAGAAAGCAATGTGTTGAGATATCAAAAGTAAGTGGAAACCACAAGAAAGTTTATACTTCAAATTACCTTTTTAATGACTGTGGTGTACTACAAGGTAGTGTTTTAGGGCCATTACTTTTTTTAATTTACATTAACGAGTTGCCTGATGCTATCAATCATGATTCAATTTTATTTCCTGATGACACTACACTTCTCATCAATAGTAAAAATAAAAATGGTTTATTTGAAGAAACAAGTAAAACTTTGACTAAAGTGACAGAATGATTAAATGAAAATATCCTAAAAATTATTCTAACGAAGACAAAAATAGTTGAATTTCAAGCACATTATAGAGATACTAAAAAGTTAGACGTTATTTTAAATAATACTACTATTGAAAACGTAGATTGTGCTAAATTCCTAGGAATAACAATCGATAAACTTTGTAACTGGAAAACGCATATTGATTCACTATGCAATAAAATCGATAGGTTTGTATATGTTTAGAGAAGAATTAGAGAAGTGTCAGGATTAATGGCATCTCTGTTAGCTTATCACGGGTATGTTTCTTCCATTTTGCAGTATGGTATTCCTATTTGGGGGAATTCTGTAGAATTAACTAGACTCTTTAAGAGTTCAGAAGAAGTGTATACAAGCGATATGTAATGTCAATCAGTTACATTCACGCAAGGCAGTTTTTAAGTCACTAAAAATATTGCCATTACCTTGTTTACATATATTCGCTGCATGTGTATTTGTAAAAAAACATCATCATTTGTTTCATACAAATGCTAAAGTCCTAGGTTTGTCTCATTTTAGAAAAAGCGAGAAACTACATGTGCCCAACCAAAAACTCAACATTTACAAAACAATGGGTTTTGCATGTCCATTCGTATATACAACAAAATTCCTGATAATCTTAAATCACTTCCATTAAACAGATTTCGAAAAAAGGTATTCAACTTACTTTTAGGGAAAAATTATTATAGTGTCAAAGATTTTCTTGCAGATAAGAATAAATAACAAAAAAAAGTATCTTCACGCCCATATCCCCGAAGAGGTAGGCAGAGGCACAACCAGGGTACCCACGACTAGCCGGAGATACTAAGTCCCACAATGTGATAGGTGGCAAGCCTATCGCCAACCGGGCACATATCCTATCCCGAGCAACATTTTTTTTTATTAGAAAATTGGAAAAACCCAATTTTCGTTTTCTTGCTCGACCCTGGATTCGAACCCGGGACCTCATGCAGTCAAGCCCAACAAACGAACCGCTAGAACAATAAAGTATTTCAATATGATTAATTTAATTGCAGAATGTTGGGTGCGCAGGAGTTTGTTTCGCCGTTTCTTCTCCTGTCTGGCTAGGTTTGGAAACTTTGGTAGTTTATGGTAGATAGGTATAAATTAATTTATATTCTAAAAATTGTTTGTATTAATAAATAATCATGTAATATATGCTATACACACTGTTTAAATAGTAAGTAAATAATTAAAATAACTAATTTAATTAATAACTATTAAAATATTTGCACACCACAAGTTGGTAGAATATGTAAAAAATGCCTAAATAATTTTGTTACATCTTTGTAACACTCATATTCTAATATTTTTTCTTTTTTCCTTTCTTTCTTTCTTATTCAACATATACTGTGAGTGTAATACCGATGAGTTTTTGAATGCTAAACAATCAAAACATCATAGTTAAATGCAAATCACATAGACTATAGCTACTAGCACGTGAGAAAGTGACAAACAAACAATCAAGAACCTAAAACAAAAGAACGCTGTAGGTGAAATATTTCTCCATTTGCTAACCCAATGTTATAGAAAAAAAGGAAAGTGATAAATCTTGATTATGTGTAGAGTAAAAGAAGTTAAATACAAACACAGTAAGTTACCACTATCCGCTGCAAAGTATTGTTGAACGATTTCATCAATGAGCAGATGCAAAATTATTTTCTTGATTAGATATGAACGCCGGATTTCATCAAATTCTAGTAATCCCCGATTCTATTGAGATGATTTCTTTAGTTACTACAGACGGGTAATTGAAGTACCTTTATCTTACCTAATTTAGTGATGCGTATAATCCTTCTTTTACAATTTTAGGAAATGGCAATTGTGGATTTTTGCATGTCAATATCAATGTCGAATTTAAAATGTTTATTGCAAAGAGTAAAAGTAGCTGTCCTTAAAGGAAGTTTATTTAACAAGAGATTTGATTTGAATAAGTTGAAATAATGTTTTTACCTCAATTTGTTTATTATTTGTAATAATTATATTTGTGCAATTTTAATACTCAGTGACAAAAAGATCTTATTTCATTATCATTACTTTTATAACATACGTTTTATATAATACTTTATAATATAACAAAACGCTCTTTCCATACAATTCCTAATTCTAATCCAAATCAAACTACCTACCATACAATTTCAAATAGGGCGACCTCTCTGTTTCAGGAGATTTGGATTAACTTTTTTAACACAACAAATTCAATACTTCTATTTCTATACAATTTAATTCTTTGCTAAATAAACTGATTACGTACGTTTTTTGCATATTTATGAATTAATTAAAATAAAACCTTTTAGATAAAGCGAATAGCATGGTATTAATCTGGGTTTTGGCAGCACTGTGCTCTTCTGAGATTTTCAAACTAGTTTTCATAGTCAACACAGCTCATCGCGTTAATGAAAAGGTACGTGAATATTTTTAAAATATGCAATTAATAAAAAGAAACAATCACACCAGTGGGCATAATGGTTGCCATCTAATATATTTTCCTGTCCACCTGTCAGACTTAGTATCTTTGGCGAGTCATAGTTGTGGGTTAAACTTTTCATTATTTTTTCGTGGATATAGGGCTTATATATGACTCTGAATATACTATCACAGTGAACGATTAGTATGAATTTAATTCCAAAAAAGCGTTGATAAGATTTTTGCACACTGTATACTGATTTTTAATCGATTTATACTTTCAACTAAAATCAAAACAGGATCACAGATCTTTATTTAGTTTCATGACAACAAAAGGTTGTGAGGTTCTGGTTAGTTAGGAGCTGTTTAGAGAAAATCAAATGAATCTGTATGTTTAATTGAATCTCGATATCATGCGAATTGGAAACTGGAATTGTAGATATTTGTCATTTTAGTTAGTTTTGAACACAGTGCTATCAGAATATTAAAATTTACTTACAAATAAATATTTACTAATAACTAAATGATAATAGTTCGCAAGTATTGTAATACCTAAAATGATATATTCCATTCCAAATCCCAATATTGCATGTATCGAGCCTCGCAAAACTGGTAATTTTAATCTTTAGCAAACATATTAGATGCCAGTGGGATGTAACTTCGCAGTTTAGGGAAATATTAGGTCGTACATCTTGAAGAGTCTAATGCAACGGATTGCCGTTTACTACTTTGTCAGTACTCAGAACGTCTGTCGACCGGCACACTAGTCGAATCAAGCGTAATTGCTCAAGCATTTTTTCATTTTTGCAATTATGACTTCTTCCAAACATCCACATCTTGTGACGGATGTTGTAATATAAAATTTCCCTGGCCATATTATACAATATATTGAATCTAACTCCAAAGTAAGCAAATTATAAACTTGTGTGATGGTTGTTAGACAACGGCACTAATACAGAGAATACAGAATAAATATCTTAGTTACTTAAAGTTAGTGACTTTAGTTAGTCATATAGGTTAAACCCTTGACCAACGAGGTGGTCAATATGATTATAATAAAATTGAATATTGTTTTTATACACCATGACCAAAATTTATACCTACATAAAAACGATAGTCTGCATAAAATAAATTTAGGAAATAAAATGTTGTATCAAAATATATTCCATTGTATCACCGAGGGATAGATAAAAATGGTACACTGGTAAATGGTGCAATGATACATAGTTTACTTTCTCGAAGATAAATAACTTTACTTTATTACTCGTACAGGTAGATGAAATGCAGAAATTGTTGATCGAGCTGATGTACCGGCACACGTCTCTAGGAAACCCCATCCTATCAGAACTGGAAACATTTTTCCGACAAATAATCCTCGCGAAACCATCCGGTTCACTCTTAGGAGTCTACACGCTTCGAAGGTCATTGATTATTGCTGTAAGTTGCTATTAAGTCTGTGTCTGTGTGTTTCTCTCTCTCTCTCTCTCTCTCTCTCTCTCTCTCTCTCTCTCACTCACACACACTCTGTGTGTGTGTGTGTGTGTGTGTGTGTGTTTGTGTGTGTGCTGTAATTACAGAGAGAAAGAGTACATTCATTATTAGTTACAATTTTTAGAATCAAAAACATTATTATTTTAGCATCGTTTACTCAAAACACGTTGCAAGAATATTGTTCATGCCAAAAGATGGCAAACAAGCACACACCCTTGATGGTAGGAGGTAACTGCACCCTATAGAAACCACAGATGTTGTAGTTGCGTCACTTACTTGTGGCCGTGGCTTAGGTTAATTGTGCATATGTGCTGGCAACCCTATCCTCAAGACCAGAACATGTCTTGAGCATTATTGCAGCAGGAATTGATAAGACGGTGATCCATACCCAGGCAAGCTGCTGAACTCTACCACCGGTGGTCTTTATGGTTTTGCCTTTGCTCGCCACTTAGAGCAGGCAGTGTGGCTGATGATTACAGAGGAACTGACAGGAATAAAAATTAATAGATTCAAATAGCGGTTGTAGAACAGATCTGACTTTTTTTCATGTACGTAATTAATTTTAACTGTGGCAGGTTTTTATAAGAATTTCAACCAGTTTTTACTTTCAGATGTTTAGTTCGTGGTTCATATACACGGCGTCTTTGGTACAAATTGGACTAAAAGATCAAAAATAAAGCACATAAACAAGCACTCAGCGATAATTATTGTGTGATTACAATTGTAATAACAATACAATATTGACTTCATCTTACAGCGGCTTCAACCGTGGCAATTTGCATTTACGGATTTGATGTATTTGACAAATAATCTTTATATGGAGGGTATATTTGCCATAGTTATTGTCCTTTTTAGCCATTTAGCAAATACAGAAAAAAAACGGCTCACTGAAAGTTTGTGTATTATTCAAGACACACACACCACACATGGTTAATTGTATTTTCTTTAGATGACAAAAAATATTCTTGTGTGTAAAGTGATATTTGGCATAACTATTGCACGTTTCGGCCATTTAGCAAATACAGCAAAAAAAATATAACTTATTGAAAGTATATAAGTTTTTCAATCCATAACAGCGGCTCCATATATGTTTTTTTAACAGCCTGGAGGGTATGTTTGCCACAATTATTTTCCTATTTGGCTATTTAGTAAATACAGCGAATAATAAATCTATTGGTTCTTAGAGGCACAACAAAGGACACAACAAAGGACACAACAAACTATAGACTATTTACATTTTAAAATTCAGTTACAAATAATAAATGCGATAAAACAAACAAATGCGATAAAACAAATGCGATAAAACAAACAAATGCGATTAAACTATTTTTTCTTTACTATTAACTAAACGTTAATAACTCGTCAGCATTGTGTTCAAAATTATCTAAAATTAAATAAACGATTATAAATTTACATTTCGCATGATTTCACTGTTGATCGTCGATTTCACGATTGATACCAAATTGATAGTTTTCTTAATGAACAGACGGAGACTTGTTAAGACTAAACTAAACGACAAATTCTTCTCAGTTATCTCTGTCTGTGTGTCAGTTATCTGTGTGGAAAAGTTTAAAGAAATAAACATTCTAATGGTGTCTTCTCAATATATTATTGAAAACTTGTTATATGTCAATAAAAATATAAATTTGTTTAAGAAAAATTGTGTTGTTAAGAAGAATTGTAAACACAAGGAATAAAAACAATCTTGTTGTGCATAAGTCTCGTCTCCACAGAAACAGTTATTTTTTCATGGGCCAATTGATACGTTTTTACAACAAACTTCCCGAGCATATTAAAGACTTACCATTTAATAAATTAAAAAAATGTATTAAGATTAAGTTGGATGGTAAGGTTATTATAAGATTTAAGAATATTTAGAAGACAGAAATGCTTGGGATTAATTGCTCCTCATTCCAATCTCTTTTGTAAATTAGATTTATAAGAAAAAAGACAAACCCGCTGAGTTTCTTTCGCCGGATCTTCTCAGTAAGTGGCCGCGTTCCGATTCGGTGGTAGTTTTTAGAATTACACAGACGCGTTAGATCTACGTAATAAAAGCTATTTTGAATTTGAATTTGTCTTTGAATGACTAGAGTTATAATTTAACTACTGTAGGGTTACTCTTGAATCTCGATTTTATACAAATTGATATTCGGAATCGCGTTTGTGTCATTTTGTACTCTTGAACCATAATATTTTAACATTTATTTCCAGAAGAATTCTACGAATCAGCTGTGATCATTTATTTTTATTATTGACAAAATGTTAATAATAATCTGCTAGTACTGTGTTCAAGAGTACAAAATGACGCAAGCCGGATTCCTAATTCCAATTTGCATGAAATCGAGATTCACAAAATGACACAAACTCTAGTGCAATCCAAATTCCGATTGGCATGAAACCGAGATTCAAAAGAAACCCTACATTTCAGTAATTTTTCCTTTGCAAAATGGCTAATCATTCGAAAAATACTTGATTCTTTACGTAAATGAAAATATGCTTAAATTGTAATGTACTTAATATTATGCTGTATACGAGGGTCAAACTGAAAGTTCTTAGAAAATCAAAAACTAAGCATTCTAGCAAGTTATTAGTTTTATTATAACTTTTCAAAATAGCGTCCATTTACATCAATA
>NJDC01005269.1:68305-81538 GCA_002245475.1 Calephelis virginiensis
CGTATAGTATATCAAGTATGTCCTGTATACGTATAGTATATCAAGGGGTAGGAAAGACGTTAACAGTTCATCATCAAATCTTTAACTTAATTATATTCGAATCCTATGTTCGTTTTTCACCTACGCCACGACCGCTATGACGGCATTAAGAGGAAAATATTATTTTGAAATGCATCTAGCTGCACGACTATCCACATGGTCTGCAATCGAATGCTGTGAGTGTGATACAATTAATCGTTTATTATTACCTAGAGATCGTTTTGTTTCGGTATACCTATTACACAGTATGAGTGATTCGCATTACGGCTAAAACATCTTCCGAGTTAAGCTTAAAGATAGTTAGACTTAGTTAGACATAGGTCGGCCTCGAAAAAGACTAACGTTTATTTACATGTACTAAGTTTTTGTTCAAAAGCTTTTCCTTGCTTCCTTAGGATGGAACATTGTTTTCACATACTAATATAAATTAATTAGCGTCATTTGTGATACATAATATTTAAGCTTGTATGGTAGCAAGCCATGACTGGTACTAGAAAGTCATAAGCAAAGGTTGCAGGTTAAGAAGACAGAAATGCTGCGACTTCACTACATATTATAAAACAAAGTCGCTTTCTCTGTCCCTATGTCCCTTTGTCCCTTTATTACGGTAAGCCCGGATGTTAATGTTATAGTGGAAACCAATAAAACACTCCAAGTTTTCACAGAAACTGCGTAGGAGCTACCATTATCTTATATGGTAATGTTCTAAATCTAAGTAAGTGTTGTTCCTTTCCTTTTATTGTAAGTCTTTTACCCTATTAGCCAAAACCAACTTCAATCTATATGGGTTCTCGAAAATACCACTTTTCCGTATTTTCTTTAAGATTCGTGACATTAGACACTCGATACTTCTTGCATATCCAGATAATTGGCTTGAAGATATGTAAGTATGTATATTAAATGTTTTAAAGTGACTTTTAATCATAGCAAGTTTTAGCTACTGTAATCCAACAAATCAATAATTAGGTATAGCAACGTCGCTATTAAATTTGTGCGTATAAAACGCCGCGGCATCGAACGAGCCGTCGTTTTAACAACTGAACTCCGACCTCGTAACACTAAGCAGGATTTCCAATATTTAGGTTAGCGCCATCTGGAAACTTCCATCTGCCATCTGGAATTTTTTTATGATTTTAAAAGTTCTCTTTCTCCGCAAAACTGTGCCGCTTGTCTTTAAAATGCTTTAATTGAGAGAAGAAGAGAAGCACTTTGTTTGAGCACCGTGAGGCGATGGTTTGCTGAATTTGAGAGAGGTCGAGTTTCTTTACATGACTAATTTCGTAAAGAGCGGCCTTCAACTGCCGTCAACGATAATAATGTGGCCACTGTTAAGCGGTTAATTGAAGAAAACCCCGGATTACCTATGAGACAGTTCGAGGAATATTGCGGATTGGTATGAGCCAAATTCAGAAAATTTTACACCAAGAATTGAAAGATCCCTCATGAACTGTAGCGGAGCAGAAGCGGCCTCGCGTAGAATAGATTCTACCGAAGTACGACCACGGACATTCTAATGCAGTTTATGACAATGTCACATGTGACGACATTGGATTGGAGTGAATTTGTTGTTTTGAACCCGAAAAAAAATAGCAATCTTGTGAATGGCTGTTTGAAAATGAGAACAAGACAACAAAAGTGAGATAGGCGAGAAACGTTGGAAAAAATTATCGCGTTTTTTTCAGCTACCGCACCCATCTGTACAATTCCACTTGAATATCAAAAGAGTGTTAATTCCAAGTGGTATTCTACTATTTATTTACCCAAGGTGTTAGAAAAAGTTCGCGAAAGGCGACCCAAAATCCGCATTCTCCTACACCATGATAACGCTTCTTCACACATGGCCAACAAAACAAGTCATTTTTAGCTTCCGAAAAAGTACATCACGACACTCATCCTTCGCATAGCTTCCTGTGATTTCTGTATTTTCCCAAAAATCAAAGATTTGATTAGAGGTTTTACTTTTACCAACTCCGAAGAGTTAGCGATAGCGTCAGTGATAGCGTTCAATCAGCACGTAGAAAACATGCCTTCAGATCTGTCGTCCTCCTGTTTTAAAAAATGGTTCGATCGCATGAAAAAATCTTTTCATGCGATCGAGATTATTTTGAAAAGCAATAAACATTATGTTTTGGTCATAACATGTTGTTTTTTTTAAGTTATGCTAAACTTATAGTGTCACCTACGTATTATATTAATATCACTTTTTAAGTTTTTTTTGTAATTAAACAATATTACTTAAGTTACTTTAGAGTTAGGTTAGGTTAGTTGTTTTTTTTTGTTAATGATGTGTGGTAAATTTTAGTCTATCAATAAATATTTTCTTTTTTCTTTCGCACCGAACTCACTCCCCGCCTACTCAAGAAAGTGCTAAACTTAATGACTCTTTTCTTTTCAACTGTTGTGTGTGTTCTCCGTCTGGGCTAGAGTACAATATAACTTGGTTGGTACTTCGAGCACCCACAAATTTACATTAAACTATTGGTTTGTTTATTTTAGTTTTAAAATAGTTTTTATTGCGTCGTTACCTCATGATGTACTCAGTGTATTAAACTAATAGTAATTACAGAATGCTCGAGTTTAAAACATATTTAGATAAGCAAATTAGCTTACCGATTCTTGTGTTCGCTGACATGGCTCCACAAAAACCAAGACTGAGATACAATGATGTGTAAAAGTTATAATATCTAGTGTCCCATAAATCACTTGCCATAGTAATGCTGAAGATAAGTGAAATGTAGTAAATTATTTGCGATTGTTAACAAACTCCAAAAAGACAGGTTTCCAATTTGATCATAGTTTTTTTAAACAAGAAGAGGCAAACGAGCAAGTGGGTCACCTGATGGAAAGTGATTACAGCCGCTCGCGGACATTCGCAACACCAGGAGTATCACAGATGCGTTGCTGACCTTTGAGGGATGAGTATGCTCTTTTCTTGAAGGTTCGTAAGTCGTAATCGTTTAGGAATACCGCCCTCGGTAAATATCCATAAATATCGGTTCAATAGATATCTCTGGACAAATTACACAAATTTAACCCACCCCAAACAATTTATATGTTATTTATGGGTGCTAGTCAACGCTCCATCAACACAAAAAGTCATAATTATATAGATTCTATACTTCTTATCGTCGGTGCTTGGTGGAATTCCATTCTTGATGCAATTTACTTAGAAACACTTGT
Organism: Calephelis virginiensis; assembly: GCA_002245475.1. Lineage (NCBI taxonomy): Eukaryota > Metazoa > Arthropoda > Insecta > Lepidoptera > Riodinidae > Calephelis > Calephelis virginiensis. Next base: position 71,525 of record NJDC01005269.1, read on the forward strand.
ACTTTCCACAATATATTTTATTATTTTTTATTTTTATGGTTTAGCCAACCGGTTTCGCTATATCATCATGAGTTGTTATATAGCCCTGAAGATGCTTGTATAGCGAAACCGGTTGGCTAAACCATAAAAATAAAAAATAATAAAATATATTGTGGAAAGTACAAGTGTTTCTAAGTAAATTGCATCATAATTATATAAATAAATATTGAATAAATATCATAATCATAAATAGACATCGACGTTCATCACTCAAATTGAAAGACTTCTCGTCAAAAAAACCTCGCGGTTGTTTTAAATATCCACTCAGACACTCGGCCAAAGAGGCGTTCAAAATAAAATATGATTTTTAGTCCCTAAACCGTTACTAACAAAAGTATATTCACGTCCATATCCTTGATTAAATAGGCAGAGGCACAACCCGGGCATCCACGACTAACCGCAGACACTAAGTCCTACATTGGAAAGACTATCGCCAACCGGGGACATAGCCAATCTCTTTCATTTTAATTTTCTAGAACTTCAATTTTATTTGGAAATTGAAAAAACACATTTTCTTTTCATTGTCCGAGCTGGGGATCGAATCCTCATAAATTTTAGTCCGATATGTCACTATTACAAATAAATTAAAATAGTACCTACTTAGTATTTGATTGTAAAGTGCGTCTCAAATACCACACAGCGATTGTTATAAGATAAGCGTATGTAATATACAAGACTAAAAAGGTACTTCCTTCTATTTTATTAATGTCTCGCATCGACAATCTCGCAAAATGACTGCGACAGTTGACGAATCTTTTTAGATAATGCAGGAGTTGATGCTGAATTTTCCGATTCTGAAAAAGTAAAACCGCTTAATAATGTAATGTTGTCCATTGCTTTATTTGTGCTATGATGAAATTTTATTTGTTTTTCACTTTTGGTTGACTTTTGACATTTATTTCCAAATATATTTTGTATTAATTCGCGAAAAATCGCCTAAAAAGGTAATTAAACATTAAAATTTCAGTTGTGGTGAACCCGAAAGTTATTGATTTTATGAATAAACTTTGTGTTTATTTGAAAACTTAAATGCGTTTAATAACGTTAACCATTACATCTTAGAGGCGATCCTTGCACATCCTTGGCCTCTATTCTACTGTACAGGAATGGTTTTCTTCATACGTAAGAGGTCAACAGTAAGTTGTTCGCATTAATGATAGTTTGTGACAATGGTGCAACTTATTGTCAGGTGTACCCCAAGGTGGTATACTTTCACCCCTTCTTTTTTCTTTAGTCATTAATTTAATAACTGACTACTCAAGTTGCTCTTACTATTTGTATGAAGATGACCTGCAAATATATGCCTATTCTGATATTACATGAACCAATAATACTATAGGAGCATCAATGAGGATCTTATCAACGTACTTGATTGGTCAATGGTCAAATATATTTGGTACCAGTTAACCCTAATAAATGCTAAGCAATCATTATTGGTAGTTCTCGGCGAAATGTTAGCCTAAATTGGAATTCCATTGATCGTATTCGAATTCCATTATTACAACATAAAAATCTTATTTCATTTGCATGTAATGGTTTTGGTCTTCTAAGCGATAAAAATCTCTTGGACACTAGGTGTGTCATAAAGTTAATGTGGACCTACGCTTACTATAATTTCTCGCCTACCGTAAGTAAACTTTTATTAGTACAGACACATCTGGGGGCACGGTAGCGTCCGCGTCCCCGCCAAGTCGAGTGAAAAAACGGCACGGTCCTACCATCCTTTTCTCGAAGCAATTTAAGCCCTTTTTGACAACCTTATAACTTTGTTGTAGATAAAACAACAAACCTGAATTTTCAGTTGTTATGCAAGCATTGTATATACACTGTACTTTTAAAATTTCACTCAATTTGAACAAGTCGTTTAAGAGTTGTAACTTGTCAAACTTTCTCAATTTTGTCACTGACTGACATTTATTTAAAACGTAAAAGGTTTTTGGTACTAGATTCTATACTTCTTATTGTCGGTGCTTGGTGGAATTCCATTCTTGATGCAATTTACTTAGAAACACTTGTACTTTCCACAATATATTTTATTACTTTTTATTTTTATGGTTTAGCCAACCGGTTTCGCTATACAAGCATCATCAGGGCTATGTTATATACTTTTGATACTGATATGGTTTTTGATAACTTACGTAATAACTTTAGACAGAAGGTCCCTTAAGCAGAGACTGAATAAATTAACCGACTTGGTATTACATAGATCTCACAAATTTTACGGTAGAAAAACTGAGCTGCGAGACTTAGTTATTTACAGAGTGTTTTTGATGGCATGTCCTTTACTTGTATTGATACTAATATTGATTACTCCGATGTCTATTTTAGTAGTTATATAGACCGATTAGAGCATATGATTAATAACTGCATACGTTACTGAACTAAAGAGGTTTGAGGAAATTCATTTATGTTTTATCATATCGACAAAAACTCAAATGGTTTTTCATTCGTCAACGCAGACAGTCAAGAATAATTTATACCTTATTTAATATGCTTTGCAAACATTCATACCCAGCAGTATCTCAAAACTTAATTTCAATTCCAACATTTAACCCATTCTCGGCAACTTCGTTCAAAAAATAACCCGATTTTTTAAATTCCTTCCTGTCGTATTGTTTTTTTCAAGATATCAACGTTATGGAACAAAATGTTTTTCTTCTATGTTTCTAATTTGTTGACTATTCTTTCATAAAGTTAGGTTGAATGGTATGAAATGCCATGTAGCATCAATTCCACCTTTAATTCCAAATTTATGTACTATAGCATACACTATACTGCATAAATTTTACCTAAATCAATAAATAACGAATGAACGTCACAAAACAAAAGTTCCTAATATAACTCTGGCTGTTTATGATCTTCTTAAATAAAAAAAAAAGACCGCGAAAACAAGTAGTTTACTTTTTCACCTTATAAGTAAAATCAACCAATGGCACAGGACAAACTTTAAAGGACTTCTTTTGCAGTTAATTTAAAACTGCGCAAGGGGTTTAAAGGGAATTTTGATGGAAAATAAGATTTTTGTCTGTCTGTCTGTCAACTTTTTGATAAATTCTACGTTGACTAAGTCACGAGCACAGTTAGTTATCAAGATTTTTTTATAGAGATAGATAGATAGCTTAGATTCGAATATTCTTCTTGGAAAAACATTGATCAATACTAGAAAAAAGAGAACGTTATTAAAATTTGTAGTGTGTTGCTCATCGAACGCATTCGCAACAGTGAGATTTGAAATAAAGTTGGGTTGAAAGAAAGGGTTGGTGTAAAAAATGGAAAAGTGTACGAACGATGAAAGATTGACAGAACGGATATACAATATTACTGTGGATGGATGTAGGTACTCGGGGATGTTAGCATTGAAAAACCAAATCGATCGTATAATATCTTGAGATGGTTTCAAGAGTCTCCAAAATCGGCATGAAAAGATTATTAATTAATAAGAGTATATATTAATGTCAAAGAGGCTTGTCTAAAGTCTGTAAGAATCGTGACACTAAGTTAACTTTCTACCTACCCAGGCAAGGGAAAAAATGTATGTATGTTAGAAGATATTATATTAAAACTTACCTTGCAAGTTATTTGAAATATTATTCAAGTGACGGTTTATATTTTTGACTGAACCATTTACTAATGATAACAAAACGGCTTGTTGCAATTTGGTAATTGCATAAATACTTTGCAACAAAAAGTTTGATGTCACAAATAATAACAATTCCACTGTAAAATTAAACACTTTCACATAATATTGCAAGGCAAATAAGGAGACGAATTTATTGGTGGTAAGAAATTCAAACAGCCTGACACATCTCAGATGGTAATGGTGCGTTGCCAACTTGAGGTTGGGATGTTAGACATTGAGTAAAAGCGAGTCAACAGTAAGCAAATTAAGGCATTATGACGGCAGGTATAAGACGGTGGTTCAAATCCGGGTGAGTTGCTGTAAAACTTTGGCACTTAGTCAAATGTCGGTGTTAGTAATGGCAAGCTTATGCTCACCTTTTACAAGCTGCCTGGCTGGAAGGCAGCTGGTCTATTGTGCAAAGGAGATAGGACCAACACTGAGAGAACTTCCTTTATTTTCCAGTTTTGTCGGTGAAACATTTGTAGTAGAAAAGTCTTGTCGAATCTTTAATGAGAGATTCGTTCTATCGGTGAAACGTTTGAAGATGAACGTTTATGTCGTTAAAATAATAAATTAGCGCAGTAAAACTGCGAAAACCACTTCTATTTCATCGGGTACTACATCATGATTTGATAATTTTATTTGCGAAAGATAGCAAATGGTTTCGGAACAGTCCCTACTGGTAGTTTTTGGCCTACATACAATATTAAATAACGTTTTAATAAGTATAACTCCAAAACAACTAGTCAGATCACTTTTTTTTATTATATTGGAAAGCAAACAAGCAGACTGATTCTGATGGTAAAAAATCACGCCGCCACGAGACACCAAAGGTGGTAATGTTGCGTTGCCAACCTGAGGTGTTAGGCCTCGAGCAAAAGTAAGTTTACCGGCTACCTTACCCTCCTAACCGGAACATGTCATCACGTTATGGCAGCAGGAATAGGTAAGGCGGTGGTACCAATCCGGGTGAGTCGCTGCGAAACTCTACCACCTAGTCAGATCTCACAGTGTTAGTGACGGTAAGCATATGCTCGCCTTTTGCGAGCTGCCTGGTAGGAAGGCAGATGGTCTATTCTGAAAAAGCGGCCTAGTGTTTTAAACTACATTACTATGTTGCTAATATTGAGAACGGAGATTGCTTGTAATAACTATTGCCGATGCTTGCATAGCCTATTTCAAAATTTTTATTAACCTTCTACTGAGCGAAATTGGTGTAAAGTATATTATCAAAATAACAAGCGACGAAAAAAGTAAAGTAAGTTGTATTTACCCTTAACTTCATACGGGTTGCGTCCGTTAGATGTTAACAAAGTTTGAACAATAATTTTTATCTGTAATCCTATGCACACTGTTAATAAAAATAAGAAAAGTAGCATTACAGTCAACGGTCCTGGATCAAATGTGTGATCATATCCCATTTTTGAATTAACCTGAAATATTAATATTAAAACTGAGAAAATTGGAAATAAATTATTGACTTACAAATAATCTCAACCAATTCATCTATATATTAACACTTGATGCCAAAACTTTGGACCTCTTTTTACGATAATTACGTTCTGCACTTCTTCGGCTGCATCCGCGCAATTTTCGTAAAAGGGGCTTAAAGGGGAGCATAAAATTTGGCACACTTATAGTTTATGTGTAGAAGAAGTTCAGGACGCTAATATTTTTTAATAATAATGCTTATAAAGTACATTAAATCAATAAATAAGACATTACCCACACTACTATGCATTTACCACACACAAACAAATATATTGATGATAACGATAAAAGACCACAGATGTAGTACTAAAAAGTTTGGAAACAAAGTAATTGGTCTTGAGAAATGAAGATGGCGTTTTTATCAATAAGGTATTAAATTTTGTTATGGTCGAATTTTGACCAATGGGCGACCACTAGTTCGAATTAATAAGTAACTTCGTCGATACATTATAATCTGTACATAATAATAAAAATACTAAATTTTGGCTTAATAGGTTATGCTTAATTGGCTTACTGGTAACAATCGAACATACAAACTATTATAATTTTCCCTGGTCTGGGTGCACTGGATAGAATATACCATTCGCTTCGCTACCAGGCAACTCGTAAGAGGCGAGCACAAGTAACAGGTTTTTAAGAACAACCAACAAGTTAAGACTTTACCAACAAGATCCAAAAAACATTATAGTTCACTATTTACGTTGTTCGTAATTCAAACTGCATCCTCAGACATTCACGCCTAAGAATATGTCAGTCAATATTAACAGTAGAATTTTAAGTGAGTGAGCAACATTAGTTAGGAATTTATAAAAGTAGAAAAAGGTTATTTGAGTTGTGTAATAAAAAACATGTAACGGCGCCATTGCATTTAAAGAACATGTTAATAATTATTTAAAAATTCAAATAAGCCTGCATCGTTGCTAAATACACGTACTTGATAACCACTATTAAAAATCTTCAAATAAAATATAAACGACATGAAACATTATTAATTGCGAACCCGGGAAAACAAGAATGTGTAATAATGAATACTGTTTGTAGATAGACCATGTGAACATAAAAGGTAAATTGGACGTTGCAATGGAGTTTGAATATTTCTTTACCAATATTGAAGCAGAATCTACCAGAGGTATTAACTCATCACCAAGCACTTCAGAATCATTATTGACATGTAACGTAATTTAAAAGATATTTATTTTGAATTTGCTTTCGTTGATAAAAAAGATAAAATAAAAGCCTTGAAATCTTTAAAAATGAAACTTTAAAACACGTTAGATTTGTGGGGTCATCCACTGAAAATCGTTGCTTCAGTAATAAATATACGAGTAGTTGCTCTATACTTAGCTATAATAACATTCAATTGTTGTGTTTCACATGGGGATTTTACTGACATAATGAAACTTAGGAAGAGTATGCCTCTATTTAAACCTGAAATTTCGTCTGATCTCACTAACTATCGACGTATCTCCGTTTTGCCTACTCTTAGTAAAATATTAAAAAAATATATACTTAATTGAATGATACCTTGACCAGGAAACTTCGCCATTATGAAATTAGAAATAATTCCCTTGACCTTCAGTTGATTTGATTATATTTCTTATTTGAATAGGAGGATTGAGAAAGTTGAGATTAGTGGTGTAAAATCGACAGGGGCTGCTAAAACCATGGGTGTCCCTCAGGGCTCCATTCTGGGACCGTTTTTGTTCGTCATATACATCAATAACTTGCCTTACTGTGTAAGGGAAAATAATGGTATTGTTTGTGGATGAAACTTCAATATTGTTTAAAATTAAAAGACAACTGGGTAATTCTAAAAAAAAATCTTTCTGTACACATTTCCCGCCTCCACTGAATTTATTATTCTTTCATTGGCCAATGAAAGTTTTAGTAGGGGAGCCCGCGATGCTACATGTGTAGTAACTCAAGCGTCGTGGCAACCCATTACAATTTGTCGATTAAATAGTTGAGAGTAAAAAAGGTCATGTCAAATTTTTCTTTTTAGAGGTGCGTTAAGTGTCTAAAATAACAATTACAATAAAATTACAATTAAATAACAATAAGCTAAAATAACAGTTCCAGTCACTTGATCATAGCAGAGCTCATCAGATATTAATAATATGTATGCATAATGTGTCTCCTATTATAGAAATATGCCAATCAGATAGCTTGCCGTAATGGACAATTTACACGTAAAGACGTTTTATCTCACGAGCGCGGGTTGACTATGATTGTTTGCGTAGCTGCACATTGTCTCTGTGTGCGTAAGTTCGGGAGCGATCAGTCTTGACCGAGCCGCCGTTCGGGTCACTAGTGCTTAATTGTTTCACGTCAAAATTTTGCATCGAGTAGCGTCAGCATGGAAAGAAAGCGGAGAAAAGTTGTGCGGAGCGAGGTAAGACAAATTAAAATGATTTATTTAATCAACTGAGTTGAATAATAAATTATGTTCAGCGTGATTCTTATAATATGAGTATTGTTTTAGGGTCGTCAAATGATTGCAAATGTTTATCATTTTCTTAAGAAAGAATATGAATTTACCGTCCTGTATAAATATGTAAATAGTGATTTGTCACATTTACGTAATATTGCAAAGCGCACTGCAGAAGCAACGGGAGTAAGTGAACGAACTGTGCAACAAATATTAAAAGAAGAAAGGGATCAGACCACAGATTCTCCAAAATTTTTAAAATCTGAGATGCAAGATTGGCTTACTTCCAAGGGCATACAGTTCGACTCAAATTTACGAAAAGTTGAGTTGTATGATATAATAAAAAAAATAAAAGCACGTTCATAACATACAAAATCGATGATTACATCAAAAGTAAAGGATTTGAAGTATTACGCCTGCCTCCTTACCACCCAGAACTAAATGCCATAGAGAACATTTGGGGAGTTGTTAAAAACTATATTACTTTTCGAAACGTTGAACAAAATATTACTAACACAGAGAGACTTATTCATGAGAGTATGTCAAAGATTACTAGTGAAACATGGCGTAATACATGTAATAGTGTAATCAAAAAAGAAAATGAATATATAAGATATTTTGATACCGATTTTGAATTAATAATAAATTTAAAAGATGACAGTGACGAAGAAACTGATTCCGAAGAAGATAGTCAAGAGGAATAGAGGAAAATAATATAAGCGTATTAAATAATTTATAACGAAAGTCATAAATATTCTTTTTTTAATATATGTTCTTTTTTTCTAAAAGGATTTTTTGTTTAATTAAACCATACTACACACAAATACAACACGCTGGAATTTACATGTCATATTAATATTTTGTTCACTAACGATGAGCTTGCTAACGCTACCTGCAGAAACACACACAAGCGGGCGTGTCTATACGCATTACACCCACAAGTATGGTCAACCCGCGCTTGTGAGATAAAACAACTGTAATATGACTTGGTTTTTGAAAGTTTCTAAATCTCCTGCTCCCTTACGACCTTTTTAAATTATATGAACATTTAAATATGCACTTATTGGTATGCAATAAGCCCTCCGTACTTTAATCTGACATGCTCGAGTACATTTTCAAGCTAAAAAAACAGACAGACAACCTTACATGCGCGCCTCTATATAGAGATTTGATACATGATGGAGATTTTTAACAATGGTACAGGGTATCTCCCCTATCTTAATCTGATGCGCCTGAGTTATTCCAAAAATCCTCTCTTGGGCTTCCTTACTATTTTTACAATAAACTTGCCAAACATATGAAAGATTTACTATTTAAAAATTAAATGTATGTGAGGGTGTGTGTATCTGTTTGACCCTGTGACTTTTAACCGGTTTATCCGTTTGTGGAGGGATTCATTGATTTTTTTTTTATTTTAAGTTTGTTATTTAGTTTATTTACAATTGCTTTTATATTTTTAGTACGTTCCTAATATTTCGTTTTGTTGTTAAAGTAAATCAGTGTTACTAATAAAAATTAAAACTTTATTTGAAAGTTTAGTCTTTTAAAAGTAACCTACGTCTCTTTTTTAAATATGTGTAAGTGATTTTTAATTATCTGTAAGTTTTCTATTGATCCTAATTCATTTAATTCTGTTTTGTTTTAATTGTGTGCGTGTGTGTGTGTGTGTGTGTGTGTGTGTGTGTGTGTGTGTGTGTGTGTGTGTTTTGGTTTACAAATGACTTCAAATAATTTTTGTTTTATATTAGTTATGTGCACTATTAACATATTTTATTAGTTCATATAAAGTCATTGCTAATTATGCGTTTTCTAATGTGTAATTTTAGATATTCGTGAAGACAGTTCGGCGTAAAGTGCCATAAATTGCGACAGTTGTGATGCGAAGTATTAGAGCGTAGCGCCATCTTGTGTTAGATTTCGAAATTTTATTTTTGAAACATTTTTTTTTATGAGAAAACGGATACCAAAAGGACAATGAGTACCTAGATCATATAATACTTAGAGTCTTATTATAACTTGTAAATTTGAATGATATGCAATAAAATTATATATTTAATTATGAAAAATCTTTATTGCCGATTTGAAGAAAAAAAAATCTTACAAGCACATACAAATATCTACTAGAATATCTGATTTAAATTTTAAAATAAGATATATCACCTTTCGAATTCTGTTGATATACATTAGATATCGCCTTATTCGCACGCGGCTGCCGAGAGTCACCATGGACGAAAATGAAAAAGTCACCACCATACGAAAACTAAGAAGCAGTAGATATACTGAGTCGGATGAATAAATATTTTCATAACCATTTGTTATATTATAATGGATTATTACAACATTTGACGCAGCTGTAACAATATTATGTATGGTTGTATAAAACCACTAGCTATTACCCGCGACTTCGTCGGCGTCTCATTATTACTTCGGACGG
>NJDC01005269.1:82301-92471 GCA_002245475.1 Calephelis virginiensis
TTGCCGATTTGAAGAAAAAAAAATCTTATAAGCACATACAAATATCTACTAGAATATCTAATTTAAATTTTAAAATAAGATATATCACCTTTCGAATTCTGTTGATATACATTAGATATCGCCTTATTCGCTCGCGGCTGCCGAGAGTCACCATGGACGAAAATGAAAAAGTAACCACCATACGAAAAGTAAGAAGCAGTAGATATACTGAGTCGGATGAATAAATATTTTCATAACCATTTGTTACATTATTATGGATTATTACAACATTTGACGCAGCTGTAACAATATTATGTATGGTTGTATAAAACCACTAGCTATTACCCGCGACTTCGTCGGCGTCTCATTATTACTTCGGACGGAGATTATAAGATATATAATATTTGCAATGCACGTGTAGAATGTGTTGCTGTTTGTAAAGTGGCTCATTTTAAGAATTTTTTTTAACGTAATAAACTCGGATCTTTAGCTACCTATATGCATATCCAATTTCATAAAAATCGGTTCAACGGCTTAGTTATGAAAGCTTAACAGACAAACAGACATGTTTTTTTTCGGTTTAGCAAATATAGCCATCTTAGGTAAAGTATTTTCGTAATGCAGGTAGAACTATGGTCTACACAGATGAATCACATATTCATACCAATCACATGCAAAAAAATTGCCGAAGAAGGTTCTAAAACAGCAATGAAACAAAATTTAACAAAAGGAGTGCATATAATTATAGTACATGGCGGAAGTGCAGAGGGTTTCATACCAAATGCATCGTTGACATACAGAGCAAAGATCAAATCCAGAGACTACCACGATAACACGAATACAGAAAATTACTTAAAGAGGCTACAGGAGAAACTAATACTAAATCTCCCAGATGATGCTGTGGTAGTCTTGGACATTGCAGCCTATCGTAATACTAGTTCGAGTAAATAAATATATCTATTTCAATACTTATCAGCACGTGGAAAAAAATGAAAACAAATACATGAGAAACTTTGATGTTGATCTAAGTTTTATTATAAATGTCGGTGATAAATCAGACTCTGAATCAGTCAGACAACAAACAAACTTTTTCACGCATTTCATTTATATCTATAATTACTCCCATTATAAAAATGGTAATATTATCGTATATTAACTAAAAATAACATAAAATATCCACACCTAAAAACAAAAAAAATCATTACCCTTTTCTTTTAGTTGGGTAAAAATATGAAACTAAAGTAGACCATGACGCTCTCAAGTGATTGGTCTATTCATTGTAGTGTGCATGTGCACTCATAGGTAATTGCTGTGTCCCGATAACACTCAAACATTTATAAAAGTGGCAAATTCAAAAATTGGCGCGTTTTCGTGGATTGCACTATCTAGAATGTATGTAAGATGCACTAAGAATGTATGTAGCCTTAAGAATGCGCTCCTCTATGCCCATTTTTATTTTGAAGTGATAACGTCTCATAATTCGGTGGGAGCTGGCTTCACGCACCAAAAAGATGACTCATGCAGTGTTCCCACCGGCGTTACCTCGCTCTGAGGCGTTCCATTTAAGGCTTGAAGTGTAAGCGAGAACGCGGAACGGGCGACAAACATTTTATGACATTGTCACGTTCAACTATCGTTAGTAAACCGACTTTACAGACAACCGCTTTTTTCTATGGGATATGACCAATTATACGTAGGTGTGTTTGGCTTCTAGGGTTAATACCACAAGTGTGGCCCCCTTTTAGTCTATTTTGCCGCCTTGTGGCCTTTGCCTGACAAAGGTCGACGACCATTAGTATATACCAATGGTCAATAATCAAGTGTGGACAAAAAAATGTAAAAGAAAAATAATGTGACAGACATACTGAGAGAGATAGAGAGAGAGAGAGAGGGAGAGAGAGATTTCAATTGTCTAAGATTTCCTTGTTTAATTTGTCTAAGATTTCCTTTGTCTGCCACGACCTTGTCCAAGAATATTTATGGATGATGGGAATGTTATACTATTATTTAAATAAAATACTATAAAACCTATAGTTACCTACTCAGTGTTAAGCCTAGAAGCATTGGACTAATTACATAGTGCAACTTACAACAGAGTAACAAAATGACAAATCTGTATATAATGTAGTAGCCAGGCAAAACAGTGGCACGAGCGACTCTTCCCCTCTGCTCCAGCGACAGTGGCGCCATCCCAAACATGCGACCTAGACGTAGAACCACCAGCAGCGCGTCATACACCACACAATCTTCGGGCAGTTTTGGCAGGCAATCTGTCCCTTTCATCATTTATGGCCTTTATCTTTTAGCATAATATAATTTTATAATAATTTTGTAGTATTAATTATTACTTTTATCAATAATAATTATTCAGCTATTGCATAGCCTCTGTCGCGGGCCTTGAGCGGGGAGACCCAATCCAAAAATTCCTCGACGAAAATAACCTAACACCCCCCATTCCGACCGGCACACCGGTGATACTTTTTAATTTTTGCCATCTATCGACGAATAGCAGAACTTTTAATGACTTTTTGATCATGCTTGTCTCTCTAGTTCAGCAACTTGCCTCTAGGTGACATAGGTTGTATCGGCGTTACTGCGCATACGTCTGTTACTCATACCTGTTTTATAGCTAAGACTGCCGCGCAGTCTCCGAGTGCCACACGTCTTTTTTTATCTTATATGTTTTCAGTTGAATTTGTCGGTAGTTTGTGGTTAACATTAAAGGTTTGACGGCGTATTTATTTGAGTGTGTGACTCTCTTTAGCGTGAAAGCTGTTTATACAAAAAAAAGTGTTTTTGTACAAAACACTATAAAATCTTTCAAGAGATTTGAGGATGGTAATTTGCTGGTTACCTTTGGAGTCTAAAATTTCACAGCCTACCGAAACGGGTTGTTCCACCTTTGAGACTCGATATTTTTAGGAAATTTAATATATTAACCGCCTCGTTGGTCGAGTGGCTAGCGTACACGCCTAACAACACCGATCAACCGCGAGGCTCTGGTTCGATTCCCGACGGGGGTAGGCATTTGTGTGATGAACATTTAGATTTCTACATTTCCGGGTCTGGGTGTTTAATAAATCTGTTCTGGTATCTATTTAAGTATTTCTCTGTTTTATTATCTTTGATTATCACCCACAACACAAGTATAGAATTTGCTTACTTTGGGGTTAGATTCAGTTTGAGTGACTTGTCCAGGAATATTTATTTATTTATTATTATTACTGGAAAATATTTTATATGATGACATAGCACATAGTTCAAAGTTCGAGTTACAAAGTAAGAAAGGTTTATGAAGAAGACTACATCAAGGAGAAATAAATACTATACAGGTTAGTCAAAACTTTGTAAATATGTGCAATGTGCATTATAATTTTTCGCAACTATATTTTAGATTTTAGAAATCCGGGCTCCTTTGCAGAATAGACCATCTGCCTTCCTGCCAGGCAGCTCGTAAAAGGTAAGCATAGGCTTACCGTCAATAACACTGTGACATCTGACTAGGTGGTAGAGTTTCACAGCCACTCGCCCGGATTGGTACCACCGCCTTACTTATTCCTGCCGCCATAACGTCAGTGCGTGCCGTTGACGTGTTCCGGTTCGGAGGGTAAGGTAGCCGGTAAACTTACTTTTGCTCGATGCCTAACATTCCAGCCTTAGGTTGGCAACGCACCATTACCACCTTTGTTGTCTCTGGGTGGCGTGAATTTCTTACCATCAGGAAATCTGTCTGCTTGTTTACCATCCGATATCATTAAAAAAATCTTATTGGGCAGAAATAGGTACCTTTTGATATATTTTAATTCTGTCAGTGTAAATTCTAGCAACAACACCCTTCTATCAAAGTAATAGGTATACAATTGTTACGAATACCATACAACACTACTTTAAAGTTTAATCAATACCAATGTTAAATCAATAAAAAACAATGTTGTTCGGCCTGGCAAATAGAACTGATATTTAATAATTCTTGGAGTCCGTTTCAGTGATGATATTGTAAACGTTATTCAGGTTTTTATTACTTACCTTCGCATTTTGTGACATGATTAAATATGTATTTCTTGAATTATTCTTAACTAGCGGCCCGCCCCAGCTTCGAACGGATATAAAATGTACATAATATACCTTTCCCTTTTATCAATTTATCTATTTAAAAAACAGCATGAAAATCCGTTGCGTACTTTTAAAGATTTAAGCATACAAAGGGATATAATGACAGAGGAAGCGACTTTGTTTTATACCACGTAGTGAAGATCTTTGGTTCAACTTAGATACACCGACAAATATAAGTATGCCCAGCATTTATATGCTATGCAGACATTACCAAAGCAGGATAATACAAATAAATCCAATTATAAGTATTTGAGAAAGGAAGCCTGAAATCAGTACTATTGCATAACGTGTTGAAGCTTTGTTACAAAAAAATACTTTGTTAAAAATAACAAGTTTACAACTTCAAAAACTAAACGCTAGTTCAAATCTACGTGAACAGCTATTGAATTTAATTAGAATAGCTTAACAACTAGGGGAAAAAGAGAAATCGCAGCCATAGCCATATAGCCATAGGTCTATTATAATCATTTCCATACATCCCCCGTGTTGATCCTGGCTTCTTTGCAAGACCATCTGTCTTCCTGCCAGGCAGTTCGTAAAAAGCGACCGTAGGCTTACCGTCACTAACACCGTGACATCTGACTAGGTGGTAGAGTTTCGCAGCGGCTCATGTGGATTGGTACCACCGCGTTACCTATTCCTGCCGCCATAATGTCATGACGTATTCCAGTTCGGAGGGTAAGGTAGCAGGTAAACTTACTTTTACTCGAGGCCTAGCATCCCGGCCTCAGGTTGGCAACGCACCATTACCACCTTTGGTATCTCTAGGCGGCGTGAATTTCCTAACATCAGGAAATCCGTCTGCTTGTTTGCCTTCCAATATCATAAAAAAAATATTTAAACATACCAACAAAATATACTCTTATTGAATATTAATGAAAATGAAAAACTTTTAAACGAGTATATTAAACGATTTAAATAACATCGAAGGCTTATCTGGCTTATCTGAAAGACAATGATATTCTCAGCTATAGGTAATTACGGATCTCGCTAAAACCAATCTCCTGGAGATCTCCTCGTGCATGACTCGTATGTGGTAGAGTCCTCGAGACATCAGTTGCGTTAGCCGTTTACTTTAATATTTCAGTCTTTCGATAGGATTTGACACCGCAGCCTTCTTGTTAAATATTCTACTAATAATATAAATGCGAAAGTTTGTTTGTTTGTTACTCCTTCAGGAAAAAACTGCTGAACTGATTTTCATGACATTTGACAACATCATGGTTAACATTAACATATAGGATAGTTTTTATTCCGCAACGCCGCCGGAAGGCCCTATTTTATTCCTTGTACCAGGATAAAAGATTTCCTGTACAAGCGATTGCTGCAAATTGTCGTAGATGGGTTTTGTCCATAGTTAAGAGAGCGGTAGACGTCAACGCTGGCGTTCCACAGGGTTATGTGCTTTTGGAAACTTTCATCTTGGTGACCATCTCATAGCATGAAACATAAATCTATATACCTACCTAATATTAATACGTGATGTCAAAACTTTGGACCCCTTTTTACGAAAATTGCGCTGACGCAGGAGCATAAAATTTGGTACACTTATAGTTCATGTGTAGGAGAAGTGCAGAACGCTAATATTTTTCAATAATAATACTTGTAAAGTACATTAAATCAATAAATAAAGCACTGCCATTAATTTGACACACATAAAGAATATAATTGATATATAATATAATAGATGATAACAATAAGAGATCACAGATGGCGCACTAAAAAGTTTAGAAACAAAGCAGTTGATCTTGAGAAATGAAGATGGCGTTCTTATCAATAAGATATTCAAATTTATTAAGGTTGAAATTCGACCAATTTTCGACCACTAGTTTAAAAATAATCGGAATATGAAAACAAAGTTTTTTCCGCTGTTGTCTTTGTTGGAAGGTGTGTTTACAACCGTGTATATTTATATCGTCTTTAAGGCAGTTGAAAATTATTACTCGTTTTAGTACAAACACAAACTGCAACGAACAGTACAAATATGAATCAGTATGGAAACTACTGCAAACTCTCGAAACGGCACACTCACACAAACACGAGCATCAACGAGTCCGCTAAGCGGCTTTTGCTGTGCTGCACTATCCAGTGCTGCCTCAAGACGAGTTTCATGTTATTTGTTTTCGCGATATTTTTAAAAATGCCGCTGGCGCATTCTTCTTTTGCTTCTTCAAAAAAAAAAGTATCTTCATGCCTATATCTCCGAAGAGGTAGGCACAGGCACAACCACCCACGACTAGCCGAAGACATTAAGTCCCACGGTGTAATAGGTAGCAAGCCATCGCGAACCGGCACAAATTTTCTTTTTGTTGCTCGTTACGTTATCTTCCATTATCTGAAAACTACTTAGTTATTGTAATTCGATTTATAGAAAGGAAAATATTGCATTCCTATTGGTGATTTTATCAACAGGCTTAGTTTCCATACGGTTCCATATTTGTACAGTGACTGTGGGTATAGAAATGTAGTAATTTTTATACTGATGATAGCGATAGATAGGTAGACGATGGAGCGATATTTGTCCAGTATCAAAAGCCGTAGCAGATCAAACCCGTGCTGAAAGAAAAGCCGTAGGAGCGCAATTCAACTTGTCTTCGCAAGCAACCTCAGAATAGGCTTATTAAGTTTTAGGAAGCCATACCACAGACGTCTCTATTCTCCGCTTAAAATCCAAATAAATTTAAAACACTCCTTTCATGGTATATTTATTGCAAATTGCCGATAGCCTCCAAATCCAGGACCTGAAACATATCTGTCAAAATGAATTTAGGGAATTTTATCGAGTCCTAAGCAAAAACCAGTTGCTAAAGGTTTTGTTTATTTCGTATAAGTTTATTCATATTATTAAGCGTTTCAACCAGAAAAACACAGAGAAAAATAAGTATATGGAAAGTTTAATCATCGTTGCCGTAATGATAATATGAGATCGTTTTTTATACAATTTGCAAGAAAAGCTTCATCAATCGAATAAAGAGGTCAGATTCAAACTGAGAACTTGATTAATAGTGATAACCAAATTTGCGAATTGTCGCCTCTGTGGTCTAGCGGTTCAGTTGTTGGACTTCATTACATGAGGTCCCGGGTTCGATTCCTGGGTCGGGTAACAAAAAGAAAATCGGATTTTTCCAATTTTCTAATAAAAAAAACGTTTCTCGGGATTGGATACGTACCCGGTTGGCGATAAGCTTGCCACCTATTACATTGTGGGACTTAGTGTCTTCGGCTAGTCGTGGGTGCCCTGGTTGTGTCTCTGCCTACCTCTTCGGGGATATGGGCGTAAAGATACTTTTTTTTTCAAGTAATTAAAAGCAGGAGCGGGGAATCCAACCTCAGTTAGAATTTAAGGAATTTCTTCTGCTGTGACCAGACCTCAGGCCACCTAGTGGATCTTCTAACTAAAGGACAGCAATACCGGTAATGGACCCGCAACTAATGCTTTATTTATTTAATCAGGGACTAATATTTTTATGTACTCTTATATCTTACGAATGTAATGTCGGTGTACTGAGACTTTCTAGTATTATCGATTGGAGCTAATCGTTTCAGAATTCTGCCATTCAGTATGTCCACTCTCTTAAAATAATCAAATGATCTAAAAAAGCATCATCAGGCCTATATTCCCGAAGTGTTGGGCATAGGTACCTACAGCCAGTGAACCCACGGTTAGCCGAAGATAATTTATCCTACAATACGATAGATGGCAAACCTATTGCCAACAGGGCACATGTCCAATAATCCCGAACAAAGATGTGTTTTATTAGGAAATTGAAAAAACACATTTTGAACTACCCGTCCCAGGAATTGAAACCCGGACCTCATATAGTCAACTCTAACGTTAGACCACAGAGATGATAACTTATTTATTATTGAATTACTTATTACATTCACGGGTGTAGTTTGTGATTAGGTTTTATAACGCAAATATATATTTTTAAACATTTATTTATTAAAATCGTTATTTATACATTATTTCGAAAATACATTTAACATTCTCGAACAATTTTAAACATCTGTGCTTAGGTAACAACTTATTACATATTATATACGTGCAACGCAAAACTCGAAACTGTAGGCTTACTCTTGAAACTCGATTGATGCAATATTGGAAATTAGAATCGAGTATGTCAGTTTAGGTACTCTTGAACACAATACAGATTAATACATTTAGTTAATAGTAAACAATGAATAATTTTATATGATTCGCTTAATTTATTTAACTAAAGGTTAATAATCCGCTAGTATAGTGTTCAAAAGTACCTACCTAAAATGAATACGATTCTAATTTCTAATTCGAATCATATTGAGTTTCAAGAGTAACGCTACTGGACCTCTTAGCATGAACACTTATCGAAATAACGAGGAATCCATCGATTATGTTCAAAAACATATGAATGACCTTAATCATTTTGTGATAGGTATGTATTTCTTAATGTATCTTTCCAAGGAATGTAGATTCTACAAGGTACCATAAAATTAAACCATCTTCAATCTTGGCTTCGACAGGAATCAAGCAGCAAAGTAATAGAAAAAAAATATTTTAGGACTGGAACTGTTGTGTCTGATTACTGAAGAAACATTCCTTAGAATGTATAAAATTAAATTTATTGAAGTGAAACTTCTTTAGAATCGTTGTGAAAACGGGTGCAACGGAAAGACGACAGGTAAGAGACACAACTATATATTTATCTCATTCTTTTGCAGGTAAGAGACACAAATATACATTCATCTCATTCTTTAATCGATTTACTGAAGTTTCACTTCTATCGTGTGTGAATCGCACACACAGCTTTTTTTTATTAAAAAATAATGGCAAGCTTCTCCAACGACAAGAGTTCTTTTTTTTGTTATTTTGAAGAAAACCTCGAAGTTTAATAATACATAACTATTATAAATCTATTTATGTATTATAAATCTTTATTATCTCATACTGTACGTAATCTGTATCATTTTACTGCATTTTTATGTAAATGTTTTGTTATGTGTACAAGGCATTATTATTAACATTAATATTAGATTCCTAGTAATGCCACAATGAACTAACATTTATAGCGCCCCATATGGCCGTCTTTTATTTATCTGTATTTCAAAAATAAATAGTCTGGGTTGTCTGCGAACCTGGTGTAAAACTCCTTGCAAAAGCCATGGTTAAAAATGATGTAAAACCTAAAATGTTAAAAATGTATTTCCTGGTTGTAACTTTCAATTAATATACTCGTACAAATGTTCACACTAGAGGTCTATGTCAATATTTGTGACTACGTACTTAACTAACGAGTGCTAGTTAGTTTTTTCGCAATTTTGCGCTGATCCAGAACATATTCTGTCTTTTCTGTATACATAAAAAATATGTTTTAAAAATTGTGATATAAATTTAGTTTAAAAACAAACCGATTTATGGGCATATCAACCTTTTTTAAAAATATGTTAGATTATCGTGTGATTCTCTTAGTTTTGTTACTTATTTATTTATTTAAGGCAAATATTTGTGTGTACTTATTGAAGTGAAACTTCTTTAGAATCGTTGTGATTTCAAAACGGGTGCAACGGAAAAGCGACAGGTAAGAGACAAAAATATATATTCATCTCACTCTTTTGCGGGTAAGAGACACAAATATATATTCATCTCATTCTTTTGGCGTTTTACTGAAGTTTCACTTCTATCGTGTGTGAATCGCACACACACCTTTTTTTAGATTAAATATTATTTTCACACTTTCCAAATTTTTATTTTATTTTTTTATTATGTATGGGTCAGGGTAGCATCCGTCAAAATTTATACAGTCAGTAGTACAGTATTATTAATCAGATTGCGCAACACGAATAAATAATGTAATGCTATGATAATAAACCTTCACACAAATTCACTAACATTTTAAATAGGAAAGGACGTCACAAAGGGGTTGATGCAGTCCTTTAATTTTAGTGTGTGGAGTAGGCTATGTCTGAAAGAAAATATCACTACATAGTATAAAACAAAGTCGCTTTCTGCTGTCTGTCCCTTTGTGTGCTTAGATCTTTAAAACTACGCAACAGATTTTGATGCTATGTTTTTTAGTATATAGAGTGATACAAGAGGAA
>NJDC01005269.1:106170-119360 GCA_002245475.1 Calephelis virginiensis
CCTATTGTAGAAGTTTAGAAAAAAAATGATAATAGAAACCTCCATACCATTTTGGAACACCTATTCATAGATACATATAGTTTCCCTCAGGGAAAAGTTTAAAGAAATAAATATTCTAACAGTGACTTCTCAATATATTTTTGAAAACTTGTTATATGTCCATAAAAATATAAATTTGTTTAAGAAAAATTGTGATGTACATGCTGTAAACACAAGGAATAAAAACAATCTTGTGCATAAGTCTCGTCTCCACAGAATCAGTTATTCTTTCATGGGCCAATGTAGGTAAGTATACGTTTTACAATAAACTTCCCGAGCATATTAAAGACTTACCATTTAATAAATTTAAAGAAAATGTATTAAAATTAAGTTGTATGTTAAGGGTTACTTTAAGATTTCAGGATATTTAGAAGAAGAAATGCTTGGGATTAATTGCTCTTCACACCAGTCTATACAAATTAACTATAAATCTAATAAAAACACAAAAAGACATACCTATTGCCGAATTAATAAGCAGAGGAGGTTAGGTCGGTTAAAAGTAGATTATACATTGAAGGTCAGCTCATTTTATCGTGTTTATCAACGGATTTGGCGAGGCCACAGGAAACTGCCACTGTATCATTATCCTCAAATACGAGTAGAGTACTATCTATTGACTGTTACCGAACAATAACAAAAAAGAGTAAGTATCTTCACGCCCATATCCCCGAAGAGGTAGGCAGAAGTACAACCAAGGCACCCACGACTAGCCGAAGACACTAAGTCCCACAATGTGATAGGTGGCAAGCCTATCGCCAACTGGGCACATTTCCAATCCCAACCAACATTTTTTTTATCAGAAAATTGGAAAAAATCCAATTTTCTTTGTGTTGGCCGACCCGGGATTCGAACCCGGGACCTCATGCAGTCAAGTCCAACACCCGGACCGCTAGACCACAGACCACAATAACAAAACATCAAATAAGTTTTGTTACTAATTGACACTCGTAAAGTTGTTTTTTTAATAACTTCCAACAAAACCTATTTGTAACGTAGATAAGAAAAATCTCGATTACGTCATCTTTTAAACAAAAAATCCGCATCGAAATCGATTCGTCCGGTCAAGTCATGATGTCACATACAGACACACAGACACGCCAAACTTATCTAAAGTTCGGTGAAGTTGTAAAAATCGCAAGATTAGCAACAAGTTAGTCATTCAAAAAAAAAAAAGCCAAACTTATAATACGTCTTTTCGTAGTGGGGATTAAAACCTTATAAAACCCTTCATTTTCTATTATGGGTTAAAAACATATACGTATACTGTTTATGAAACCCTTTATACTCATCCATCTTACTTTAATCTCCATTACATTATCTTAAATTATGCGGCACGTGTTGAAGGCTGCAAAGTTTTCTATATTTACTCCACTAATTGTCTGAAGCGTAAAAACCGAAGTGAAAGTTGCGTTAGGTAAGCTTAGAAAAAAATTATTAGAAAATGTTCATTATCAATTTTCTAATAAAATTAACGTTGTCCGGGATTAGAAATGTCCCCAGTTGGCGATAGGCTTGCCACTTATCACATTGTGGGACTGAGTGTTTTCGGCTAATCGTGGGTGCCCTGGTTGTGCCTCTGCCTACCACTTCGTTGATAAAGGCGTGAAGATACTTACATTTACCTAAAGTCATTAGCGTTGATATTATATAAGTAGAAGAACCGAACATACATCGACCTACATCAATAATAGAATAAGACATATTTCATAACAAATTTAATCAGAAATCTTATCAAAAATTAATCGTCTAAAAAATCCTGGATAGAACATTTTGAATTATTAAAAAAATACTTTTCCGTTTTTTTGCAAACAACCCTATATCAACGTGTTGGCTATAAAATAGTCAATAGGTTATTTTTTTACTATTATACAATCCCGTGACTTAACTGGTATCGACATATTTTTTTTGTACCTGGCAACCCAGGTAAAAAACAGGCAACCCAATTTCTGAACATTGATATCTACTATATAATATACGTATTGTAGGTACTTAGCTTGCATACGACCCATACTGTCTTATGCAAGCGTAGCATTCGCCCACCTACCTAGGACAACCCTTTACCCTCTACAAGTTGTTCAGAATAAATTCTTACGTTGCGCATGTACCACGGTGCGCCGGTGGCCCCATGCGCAACGTAGACTTAAACAGAGACTTGGAATTGCTTAGCCTAGCGAAGCACTTCCAAGAACTCTCTCGTTCGTACTTTTCCAAGTTAGAAAACCATCCGAACCCTCTGATGGCAGCAGCCAATAATTATGTCCCCGAGACGGACCCACTTCCGCTTCGCCGAAGGCCCCGTCACGTGATTTTAGACACAGATGACCCAATTACCGAGGTAAACGCCTCATACAACACTACACACACGCATACAAACTCGCGACACCACCGCCGCAGGGGGCGGCGAAGACCCTTGTTCCGCCCTGGGCGGAACACAGCCACGATTTCCTCTTCTGAAACAAACCAAGACCCCACCCTAAGCCGAGGTACGGTCTCATAGGAGACACCCTTATGGAGGGGGGTCCCAGGGCTCAGCCAAAATCCAATCTCTGGCTGAGCACTCTGCTCGCCCACTAGCCCGGTGACGTTGTAAAAGTCTATAGACGTACACAACATTAGTCATTTCGAAAAAAAAAAGATTTAATATATAAACCAGCTGTCATTCGCGGCGTTGCCCGGATGGTTAATCGTCCCACAGGATTAAGGTTCTTTCGGGATAAAAAGTATCCTTTGTGTTAATCCATGTTACCCTTTATGTGTGTGCCAAATTTCATATAAAGCGGTTTAGCAGTTTTTGCATTAAAGAGTAACAAACAAACATACAAAAACTTTCGCATTTATAATATTAATAAGATTACATAGGTAATAAACCTTCTGTCATAAATCCTTCAGTCTAGCCAGCCAAGATGGGTAATTGTACATGCAGGCGGTAAAATAGGGTTTATACTGAATGCGCAGTTGATTTTTAAATCGCGGACTCAATCAGGAGATTATCATGATGACATGAATAGAGAAAATTTCATGAAATGGGTTCAAGGGAAGCTTTTGCCAAATTTGCCTCCTCAGTCATTAGTAGTAATGGACAACGCGTCATACCATTCAGTAGTGGTGAATGAAGCACCCACTATGTCAAGTACAAAAGCATAAATGCAAGAATGGATTACTTTTTTTTTTTTTTTTGGATTACCAGGAAAGGCCTTGCATATTTACCAACTATGGTAAAAGGCCAATTGTTCGAAATTATTAAAGATCGTAAAGAACCACCTGATTACGAAGTAGATTTATTGTTGCAAGAACAAGCCCATAAAGTTGTAAGACTTCCTCCATACCATTGTGACCTGAACCCAATCGACCTCATATGGAGTCTTTTGAAAAGGAGAATTGCTGAAAAAAAACGTTGGTCAGGAAGCAAAAAATATCGTTAAAATTACCGAAGAGGCATTTTGCAGTATCACGCAAGAAGAGTAGATAAAAGATTGTTGCCACGTGGAAACCATAGAAGACAAGTACCTACTTTAAAAATGGAATTTCTGTTGATAATGAAATTGATCGCTTTATAATAGAAGTACGAGATGAAAGCGACACTTCAGGTGATAGTGACCCTGGAGATAGTGATACCAGTATCACATCCGGTGTAACCCCTTTGGACGAGCACAATTATTTTAAAATGTGATGTTGTTGTTAAAACATTAATAAAAATTTGCCCCGCAAATAAACAATTATTATAATTAAATAACGGGAGTTTCATTTCTACAAATATCTTATATACCCCGTTTGTAATATTAGGTAAAAATATTAGGTAATAACATATAGATCTACGTAATAAAAGCTATTTTGAATTTGAATTTGAATACTTCTTGTGGCAGTGCTTGGTGGAATCCCATCCTAAAAACAATGTATTAACTTCACTTGTACTTTACACAATATATTTATTTATTTTTATAGCCCTGATGTATACAGCCAATATATTTTTTATTAGTTGTTATAGCCCTGATGATGCTTAAATAGTGAAGCCCGTTGGCTAAAATATAACATTAAAAAAGACGGGTTGCACTCCGGGAGTGCCGGCAGAAGTGAAAACTTGAATATTAACGTTGTGCATTTTTGGTGTTTTGGAATGGCTAGGGAATAATTTTGCACGAATTGCTTTAATTATCAGTATGAATGTACTTACATTTATGCACAAATATTATTTTCATATCAATAACCTGCGTTTGGCTTTACAAACACTCGCTAAAATAAGGCTATTTATTATCTGTATAACGAACATTGCTCGTCTACACATAAAGCTTATTTTCAAGGTGGACAAATAGAGCAATGTCTGTTGATATTAAACGTACCTGCTATCATGTTGTCTTGTGAGAATGTTATGGTAGGTATATTGCGGCGTTATATAGTATATACATTGCGGATATACATCTTATTCGCGCATGCGCCCTGCGCCGTCGTGCGATCTGACGATCTGACGCGAGTTTAGAAGTTTTTACCCGTTCCAAAAGAAGTGCGCAACGTTGCAAAAGAAGTTTTCACTTTAAAATATATTGTGGAAATTACAAGTTAAATTATCTATGTAACATTTTGAATAGGTAAAAGTTTATATTATATAAGGGGCACGCATATTACTATTAAATAATTACTTTAATTAAATTCATTTATTAGCTCGAGACTTGTATAATTTTCCACATGTGGTGTAATTAGTAATTTATTAGTGCTCTTTTACGTATTAAAATATATTATTTTATCAAATCTGGGTGAGCGAAACAGTGATTAGAAACATTATATTTTTATTATTATACTAGCGGCTTGCCCCGGTTTCGCACGGGCATAAAGTATACATATAAACTTTCCCCTTTAATCACTTTATCTATTAAAAGACCCGCATCAAAATCCGTTGCGTAGTTTTAAAGATTTAAGTATACAAAGGGACATAGGGACAGAGAAAGCGACTTTGTTTTATACTAAGTAGTGCTATTAGCCTTCTATAGGTTTCCCTATTTACGAGTAAGCATTATCAGAGCTGTAATAAATGAAATTCTATCTAAAAATAAAAATAATTGTCGTTCTTAAATTGATGGTATTTAAATAAAAATATTCAATGATAATTTTAACACACAAACCTGGTTTGACTAGGTTGACAACATTTTATTTTTCCCAGAGTAATGGGGAAACTTTTAGTGGTGGTAACGTTCTGTGCAGCAACTTTCCCGGGTAGGGATCCACCGCCTTACCTATTCCATCCGCTATAGACCTTTACAATAGGCCTGATATCCCATCCAAAGGACAGCGACGCATCTGTAACATCAGTGGTTTCTGTTGGTCACGGTTATCTCTTACCGTCAGGAGAGCCGTGTGCTTTGTGGTGTGGCTGACCTCTCACATAAAAAAATGTCAGTCAATTTCTCCGTCATTTGTGGACCGATTCCAAAAATTCTTTTAATTTCAAAGAATTAGTGTCTTTGGGTAGTCGAAGGTGCCCTGGCTGTGCCTCTTCCAACATCTTCGAAGATATGGGGCATGAGCATACTTTTTTGAAGGATCCTACTTCCGAGGTGTCTTTGCCACCACGTGTGGATCTGATGATGGAATCCCAGAGAAATCGACGAAGGTACTCAATTTTTGTATATTTAGACAACGTATTGCGGTTTATCGCTCTTCAAATAATACAGGCGAATTGATCTTTTTTGAAGTCGGCTTAAAATAAACCCACCTTGATATAGGACGTGTAAATGAATCCCTGCTGAAGTCCAATAAACAATCCCATTGGTGCTCCAAGTAGGGTGCGAGGGTCTCTGACTATGGAGCGTTGGTCAGGCTGTGGTGCAGGAGTCGAAGCTGCTCCATAAACCCCTACACATGCAGCACAAAGAGCCAGCGCTGACCAAACCGCTAGCAGAACTATCCTCCCTTCAGCATTGAGCGCTGATCCGAGGAACATCTGGTCATCTGGACATCCTGCTGCTCCACACAATATATCCTATAATTTAAAACAATAATCTAATTAATAAATTAGTTTAATAGAATCGCCTCTATGGTCTAGCGGCCTAGGTGTAACAAAAAGAAAAGGGTTTTTTTCATTTTTTTTATAAAAAATGTTGCTCGAGATTGGATATGTACCCGGTTGGCGATAGGCTTGCCACCTATCACATAGTGGGACTAAGTGTCTTCGGATACTCGAGGGTGCCCCGGTTGTATTTCTGTCTACCTATTCGGAGATATGGGCTTGAAGATACACACTACCACGCCTCACTACCAGTAGTTTCGTGGAGAATATTTTTTCCCTTCTGCATTACTGGTCGGTAGTGTCGTGGGTAATTTATAGAGGGAGGAGAATTAATATTTTCCGAAAGTTCGTGTGTTTGTTTGTTTGTCGTTCCCTCTTCACGGTCTAATCCCTGGACCGAACTGAACGAAAATTGGTATAGGGTTAGTTTAGGAGCCGGAAAGTAACATAGGACTTTTTAACCGACTTCATAAAGGAAGAGGTTATCAATTCGCTTGTATGTTACGCGATACTCGAAGACTGCACTGATTAGACTGACTAGACTAAGACATTAAGTCCCACAATGTGATAGGTGGCAAGCCTATAGCCAACTGGGCACTTATCCAATCCCGGGAAAGTGGCAACGTTACTTTTAGTAGATAATTGAATCTGCACATTTTCCAGTTGTATTTTTTTTGTTGCCCGATCCGGAAATCGAACCCAGGATCTCAAGAAGTCCTGTCCGATGCCGGACGGTTAGACCACAGAAACGAGAAAATTTCGAAACAATCTTCTGTTACATGTTTCTACGAGTATAACATGGGATACAGTTTAATTTCATAGGCTTTGCCGAAGTGCAGATAAAACTGTAAAGACAATAACGTATTCCTACTATTTCCCTGATGTGAAATTAGAAAAGAGAAAGTGTATGTTTCGTTTGGACGGAAAACTGCTGAACCGATTTTAATATTTCAAAAAAATAGATTGAACTTTGGAGAAGGACGTAGGCTACTTTTTATCTTGAAAATTTGACGGGCAGCGTTGGAGAGTAAAATATTAAATAACTAGACTACGCGGGCGAAGCCGCGGGTACAGCTAGTTACAAGTAAATGTAATTCTAAAATTATGTTTACATTCAACTTCTTTGCAATTTCGAAACGGTTATCCAGAACGGATGTGGATCAGACACAACGTGGGAAGAAAAACGAATCTATCTCTTCCCTTATCTCCAACTCAAACGAAATACTTCGTTGACCTTATTTTTACTATTTTAAGGGCTCTTTTGTTAACAGTCAAACCACAAAAACATTGTGGTTTTACTGTATCTGGTCGTCCACTATGCACTAAGATAAATTTTATGGTTTGTTTCCGTTAATTTATTAATAAATTAATACATGTAATACTTCGACTGCCTTTGTAACTGTTTGCGGCTTCATTATCCTATTCACGCATAGGAAAAAGAGTGACAGATGTAAATGATGTGAATGGAATAAATTTAAATTTCTCACCTCATTGTCGTCATTTTGAAACTCATCAGACGGCCATCTTTCTGTTGATAAGTTACTTGAAACGTAATCTTCGGATATGGAATCTTTGTCTGGCCAAATCAGTAAGGCGCCTCCAAGTAAAAAAGATCCACACACCAATCCAACATCTTGTGCCGCACGCAATGCTCTTAAAGCTCTTCTTAGTACCACTTTCCTTCTGTTTTCATCCCCAGCAGCTTGTGACAATGACGTTGCTGACACACAAAGTGCTAAGGACATAGGCGAGAGTGTCAGTCCACTGATAGCATACAGAGGAAGGAGTATTGTTAAGGGAATCACTATCGTGTGTGCTGTTAATAGAATACCCAAAAGCACACACTCAATTGTGACTATTGATCTGGTTCCTGTCTTTTGAAGAATTAGTGGAGAGAATGGTGCTACTACAGCAGCAACGGCATGCATAAGAGCTAACGCTAAGGCACCACCTTCAGCGCCTGCAAGAGCTGTAAATGGTAGGAGTGCTGTTGAGCAAAGGCCGTTGGCCACGCATAGCAGTGTGAAACGTTTGAGGAGTGGTTTTGGAAGTATGGGTGCTTGTCTGATCAAACGTCGAACAGAAGCAGCCCCTACAGATGAGGCTGCCGATTCTCTTCTTCGGCTTGGAGCAACAGGATTCGGTGTCCTGGTTGATGGTTTTGCTTTTTTCCACGGCCATTCTTTTTTGTATATGGTGTTTATTGGTATCTGGTAACAATTCTTATGGTTAATTTAAGATAAATCTGTTTAATGAAGAAAATATTATTGAACTCACAATAGGTGATAAAACTTACATAGCCGAAGTCTAAACAGTTTTCTTTTTGGAGACCAAAAGACAAAAAAGCAGACGTATTTCCTGATGGCAAGCAATATATGTGTGTCGCCAACCAGCCCTAACATTGTACTGGTGCGTTGCGAGCCTTAAGCAGATGTTAAGTTAACCGACTACTCTACTCTTAAGACTAAAACACGACAGCGACTGGCACTTATTTAGTCGGTGGCACTTATAGGTAAGGCGATGGAACACGTCCGAGCGGATTGTCATAAAAGAATTCCACTTATTTTCCAGTAATAGTTACAAATGAACCGACACTCGTCTCTCACAAGCTGTTTGTTGTGGAATCAATTGGCCTAAATTCTTCTAAAAGTCTAAATCAAATTTAACGTCGCCTCTGTGGTCTAGCGGTCCGGGTGTTGGACTTGACTGCATGAGGTCCTGGGTTCGAATCCCGGGTCTGCTAACATAAATAAAATTGGATTTTTCCAATTTTCTAATTAAAAAAAATGTTGGTCGGGATTGGAAATGTGCCCGGTTGGCGATAGGCTTGCCACCTATCACATTGTGGGACTTAGTGTCTTCGGCTAGTCGTGGGTGCCTTGGTTGTACCTCTGCCTACTTCTTCGGGGATATGGGCGTGAAAATACTTGACTTTTACTTTATATAGTAATTACTGTAAGCTTATTGCAATAATTTGGTAAGGGATCTTTTGACAAATCTTTCAATTACAAGGGTGAGTTGCAAAGGTTGGCAATAACGAGTAAACTCTTGATTGATATAGTATGATATATAAGACGGAAAAATACGCCTCTGACAAGATTTCATTCCGTGTTGGTCCAGGCTCCTTTGCAGAACAGACCATCTGCCTTCCTGCCAGGCAGCTCGTAAAAGGCGAGCATAAGCTTACCGTCACTAACACCGTGACATCTGACTAGGTGGTAGAGTTTCGCAGTGACTCACCCGGATTGTTACCACCGCCTTACCTATTCCTGCCATAACTTCATGACGTGTTCCGGTTTGGAGGTTAAGGTAGACCGTAAACTTACTTTTGCTCGAAGCCTGACATCCCGGCCTCAGGTTGGCAACGCACCATTACCACCTTTGTTGTCTCTAAGCGGCGTGAATTTCTCACCATCAGGAAATCCGTCTGCTTGTTTGCCTTCCAATATCATAAAAAAGCTTCAGTTTTCGTTTATCTTTGACAGCTGAAGATTACGGGTTTAAATCCTGTTAGATGTTTTTTGTAATCCGAAATTGTTTTTCAAGGAAAGTATACATTATAGATATATCGTATTACCTGATGGATAATATTCCGGTTTCGATTCGGATCTGAGATAGTCCGTGCGGCGGTTCGAATGCTCTGCGGACGCGTTCGCTCCGTCAGATCCGGTAGGCTGCCCATACGTCCATCCGGATGTGTCTACCGTCTTTCATTCAAAACCTGTATACATTATTAATATATTTTTATACGGAATAAATAATTATTTTTTGGTTAGGTTTCTCAGAATCAAAAACAGAAAAAGGTTTTTCAAAAGGACTGTACAAGTGTCAACTTTTTACAAATTAACATCAGATTGGAATCGCGGCCACACTTAGGATCTCATGGATCTTCATCCGTCGAAAGAAACAAAGCGGGCTTCTGTTTTTGAAATATTAATATTCCTATTCATACAAGCTAAACTGGTGGAACGAAGTTAGCCAGGACAGATAGTACATATAAAAATCAATTGCTGTTCGTTAGTCTCACTAAAACTCGAGAACGGCTTCCCAAAGTAGGTTTCAAATTTTGAGATTTTCAGAACATCTAAAGATCAAAAGATATCCATGCAAAACAAACATGTCTTATATGACTTTTTGTTTTCAATAAACAACGTACCTACCTACCATACGTTTTCTCATTTGATTTCGGCATATCGATTGAATCCTTCAATTAAGAAAAAACCTTTGTCCGTAAATGACATACCTACTAGTAGGGGGGAGCCTAAAATGGGATTTTTGGAGTAATTCAGGAGCGTCATTTAGAATAATGGAGACACCATGTACCATTGTTAAACACCTCCATTATGTATCAAATCTCTAAACAGGACACAGTAATGTGTGGATAGTGGATAACCCTTTAACTGTACCTAGCTCGACTGTTGCCCTTCAGCAAAATAAATATGACCTTAGTAAAAGTGGCATGGTTTTATATATCGAGTGAAAACCATTTTTTTTTAAATATCTCCCAACGCTCGGTTATTTTTATGCCATTTCTTTAAATAGCAACAGGTTTGGATACTGTTTTTTTTAAATACACTTAGGTAGTTGATTCATAAATCCAATACATTATTGCAGTATTTTTAATAAGCTTGTTATTGAAAAAATGGTTTAATTGAAAAAAATGTGCAAAACAAATGTTAACTCTAGTTTTTGAACACTTACAGTCAAAAAAAAGTATGTAGCTTCTTGTGTAAATTATTTTAAAAACATGCCCGGTTAGTGCAGATTGAAATTGCATCTAGTTTTATTACTGTTATAATTACAAAGTGGCCATTTTTTCATATTCATACACTTGTTTGATTGGGCATAGTATCAGGTAAAAGACTATTTTATTTTACTATTAATACTAAGTCAAAATAGTAAAAATGAATAGTAAAAAAATGTAAAATTAATCACTCGAAAAAAAATTTATTTAGTTACTATTTGCTAATGCTTTACAAAACACTTAAATTTATTCATATTTTACTAAAAAGCAAATTAAACTACTAGCTTTTAAACTCAAACAAATCACAATAAATTCTTGAAAAATGGTCATATTTTGAAACTGTAATACAGAAAAAATAAAATAGGGCCTATACTGAAAAACTCGCACATGTATGATTATAAATAGAGGATAACAACTACATTTTACTATATTTATGTTGATATTTTGGTGTTTAGGCTACTACAATCTACAGCTAATTTCAGCTGCGATGTTAGGCTACTTCATGCAATAAAAACAGCTACATTTAAGGCCATCGCTGTTTGCAGCACTGGTATACTTAGTCAGCAGTCGATGTCGGTAGGGTGTTGAATAAGCAGTGTTGTCATATGTGGCAGATTTCTGCCATTTTGGCAGATATTCCTATTATATTATACGTGGCAGATAATGTGGATTACATTAAAAAGTTGCAGATTTTGGCTGATTTGAGAACCCAAGGACTCAAATTCACCCAATTTAAATTTTCGATAAAACATGTGTTGGTCAGCGGTCATTATGTCGTATACCTAATGCAAATTGCAATGCGACATAATGTAATAAAATAATCCACCAGCCCCACGGTCAACTCCGTTATAACGTTTTAAGTGAAATCCAGGCAGATTATTCATTAATATTACCTATATATATTTTGCATCTCATCGAAGACAATATGTCTGTATGATGTGCTGTAATCTTTTTGATCATTTGAGTGAATTGAATTAAAGTTTTTTGCAATAGGAGATAACTGAGTATCCAGTGTATCTTTTAAGCAACGAATACTTCGAAAAACTTCGAAAAAAAATCATCACTACTCATCCCTTGCGATTCAGAAGAGGCTCAAAAATATACATTTTATCACTATCAAAACTACTGTTCGAGCTCATAATAACTTTTATACCACATGACTAAACACTAACAACTGTCAATATTGATAGCTAAAGTACCCGTCATGAGAGCTATAAATTATGTACACAAACGTTCGGGGGTTAACAACATTTGGTTCAAAGGAAAAAGTATTTTTTTTAAATATTTAATAACTTATTAACAAAGAAAATGCTTGCAGCATCCGAAGACGAACAAAAATAGAAAAAATAATAATATTATTATTCGTCTTATACGTTATACGTTAATACACAATAACAAATAACAATAACTTTAAAACTAAGGCAACAATTAACAAAACTAACAACAATAACAAAGTGATAACGAAAAGGTAACAAAATTAACAATAACAACCAAATCCGCGATTTTAACAAAACAATTAAACAAACTCGTGCGTTTTCGAAACTCGAATGCGTTTATTTCAAAATGGCAAACCGATGGTTTAATCCCTGTAATCCCTTTAATGAGCGACGTAACTTCTTTGGCTCTTACCCGCTGCGACACACCCAACACGGTGACTTTAACATTGCCACCCTGTGATTTCAGTGGTGATTGCACCTGAAAAACGCGCCGAAACATATTAGCAATATCCTTAGGCTCTTGTTAGCCATCGATGCTCACCGGGACGCTCATTTTGGCTAAGTTTTTTGTAACTTTTTCAAAAACCGCAAAAATCTTAATTTTTGTAAGTGTAGCCTACCTACTCATATTAATTGAGCCTTGATTATTTTGACAATATTTTAAATTTTTCTTTAAATAATTTTCTTGACCTTTCTTCATATATGTGACCTTGCCTAGGCCGCCCTAAGATAATATAATAAAAACCTGCTGTAGGTGTTTTAAAAAAACATTTTTTTCAAATACATAAATGTAAGTGATAACTGATTTACAATACATCCCATCAGTTTTTGAAAAAAATATAGGAAACAATAAATAACATTTGTGAACTATATGCGAAAAATATTTAACATTAAAAAGTAATGATATAAAACTAATAAAAGTTATAATATAATATAGTATTTGATATTTTCCATCGTCGGCGCTTGGTAAAACTTCCAAATATTCATATTTTAAAAAAGGAAGAAACACTTGTACTGTTTTACTTATCACTTATAATTTATTATTTTGTAATTAGTAGCCTACCGGTTTCACTTATACAGCATCATCATCTATATAAACGAAACCGGTAGGCTACTAATTACAAAGTAAAAAAAAATATAAGTGATAAGTAAAACAGTACAAGTGTCTCTTTCTTTTAAAAATATGTATAAT
>NJDC01005270.1:5109-15497 GCA_002245475.1 Calephelis virginiensis
TCAAGTCGATGTACGGTCTCCTGGGAGACAGCCCATGTTACTGGCGTTTTAGGGAACAGTCCAATCTATTTTAATATTTATGTCTCGGGCTGAGCACTCTGCTCGGCCCAAAATAGTCCGGTGAAGTTGTAAAAACCTCGCGGTTAGCAACATTTTAGCCATTTCGAAAAAAAAAGCAAACCGCACCGCTTATCTTGTCATACTGCGCACGGAGTGAGCTCCGCCAAAAATGGCTAGCAATAGTATTTTTTGATGTTAAAATTTATTCTGAATATCCACTTCACTAACATTACTTTACTTTTCATCTGAGATTATTATCTACCTAAATTTTGCGAAACAATGCACTACATCTATACTAATATTATAAAGAGGAAAGGTTAGATTTTTTTGTTTGTTTGTTTGAAAGGAATAGGCTCCAAAACTGCTAGACCAATTTACAAAATTCTTTTACCATTCGAAAGCTACATTGTCCACGAGTGACATAGGCTATATTTGCTTATATAGTGCTTTATTTACAATTACAAATTATATTAATTACAGTCTCTATTTTAAATGTATTTGCGTATATGTTATACTAAATCGTGCAGCTTACATATTTTCTTAAATTTTAGGAGTAATTTAATTAATTGTCCTCGAGGAGAAAGGGATACTTATTACATAATTTGGGAGTTATATACTCAATTGTTTTTATCCATAATTTTTTTTTTCATTGTGTTCAAGCAATCTGTTTTTTTTAGAGATTCTAGTATTATAGTTATATGTTTTTTGTATCTTGTATTCTTCGTTGTAATAGTTTTCTATTATGTTTAAATATTCAACTTTACAGTGAACATAAAGAATTTTACAGATTGAGAATATTCTGTCATAATCATGTTTACATTTTTCTTTGGTTTTTCTCTCTACCAAATACTTAATTATCCTAGTTTGTAGTTGCTTTATTTGATCTAAGTATGTCTATAGGCATATGTCTATAGGCATATGTCTATAGGTAAGGCCATAAAATTTCAACTTTTAACTTAATAAGGAGTCAGCATGAGCATAACATACAATGTACAGAGTTTGTTTATTAATAATTTTATGTAGGTAAAAAAAATTGCCTAAAATTGATTTTAATCTATTACAAACTAGATTTATGTGTATTTTCCAATTCATATTGTTATCAATCTGTAATCCTAAATATTTGAAATTGGCTAATACTTCCAATATAATGCATATATAATCGGCTCTGTGGTCCAGCGGTTCAGTTGTTGGACTTGACTGCGTGAGGTCCCGGGTTCAAATCCCGGGTCGGGTAACAAAAAAGAAAATTGGGTTTTTCCAATTTTTTCAAAAAAACGCCCGGTTGGCGATAGGCTATCGCCACCTATCACATTGTGGGACTTAGTGTCTTCGGCTAGTCGTGGGTGCCCTGGTTGTGCCTCTGCATACCTCTTCGGGGATATGGGCGTGAAGATACTTTAATACAATTATTTTTGTTTCATGAAGACATGGATCATTATGTCCTATTATTTTAAATGGAGACAAAAACTTTTTGCTTTTTTATTGTATGGTGAAAATATATGCATACGCCATACACTTTGTTTTGCTAATGTTAAGAATAATTCCATTGTCATGCGCCCACTTGGTTAAGTTTTCAAAATCGCTCTGTACATTATTTACCATGTCAGCTATATCCTTGCCAGCGAACATCAGGCACATATCATCCGCGTACATGCAGACCTTACAGTTATGGATCACATCCGATGCACTATTCACATGCATTATGTATCCAACTGGTCCAAACACAGAGCCAGTTGGAACCCCTAAATGGACATCAACTTCAGCACCAACAGTACTGTTAACAACCGTGCGTAAAGTTCTTTGTTAGATAAACATTCCCGAAACCAACTGTAGTCCAACTAGTTGGACCCCTGATGCCACAGTCACCCATAGCATGTAACAGCTGATTATGGTCCAGAGTGTCGAATGCTTTTTTATAATCAATGAACAATGCCATGACCTGCTGTCTGCTGGTGAGCCTATTGTTTATGTAATTTGAAAAAACTGATAAAGCTGTAGTTGTGCTACGACCCTTCCTGAAGATATGTTGCGCTTCGGATAATATACTATAACTTTCCAAAAGGCACTTATTTGTTCAATTAAATTTTTTAACAATTTTATTAATGACAGACTAAATAGCGATTGGCCTGTAATAAGCATAATCGTAATGGCTACCTTGCTTGAATATTGGCCTATTTAGTGACTTTTTAATTAATCAGGATACACATCTTTTGATAAACACATATTGACAAAGTTTGCTAACATTTTGCTCAGATTTTTCTTTAAATATTTTACATCCTGAACCCTTATTTTATCTATAAAAAGCGCTTTTCGACAACTGAGTTTATCTATTGCTTTTTGCACTTTATTAGCACTTACTTTATTATAACG
The DNA here is from genome assembly GCA_002245475.1 of Calephelis virginiensis. NCBI lineage: Eukaryota > Metazoa > Arthropoda > Insecta > Lepidoptera > Riodinidae > Calephelis > Calephelis virginiensis. The sequence continues at coordinate 7,540 of NJDC01005270.1, forward strand.
AAAAGAAATATGACTTTTTTGTACGTATGAAAGTTGTTCTAAAAACTTTTGTCCACCGTAAGCTTAATTCTTAAAATCTCTTATGTAAATGTTTTTGAGAAATTGCTACATATATTTTTTAAGTTATCTGTCTTTCTAAAATATATTTAACTATTAAATCATCTACATTTCTTTTATTTTTACCTAACCATTCATTAATTTTACACTCATGTTCTGTAATCTCCCTCACATTTTTTTTATTTCTTCTTGTCTGTATTTGGTTTTGACAGTATTTTTTACTTTATGTCTATACAGAGTTTATTTTAATCGTTTAATCATACTTTTAGGGTAATTTTTCCAAACTCGAAACAGTCGATCTCTTCTTTTAATCATTTGTTCTAACTCAATACTACCCACGGTTGTGATTCTCTTTTATTGCTCTGCTTGATATTAATTAATGAATTTTCGTAAATATCCAGTGATCATCACTAAAAAGATACGTAATTAGCCCCCTGGTCCCGCTTATATTATAGAGATATTTAAAAACTGGGCGCCACTGTGGTCTAGCGGTCTGGCATTGGACTTGAGTTCTTGAGGTTACATCATATATTATTAGGTTGTGGTTTCTGCTTTGGGCTCAAGAGATCAGCGTGCAAAAAGTTAAATCGAATATTCCCCACTCAAAAGCAAATTGCTAAATGTCGCAACTAGGAGGGCAATTAGTCTGTCGGTTTTCAACAAGTCGCACATTGGAGCGAGTACCGAAGGACTAGGCGTATAATATGATGCTTGCATTTCTTCACAATCTTCGATATCTCTCAAGTCGTTAGTTCCTAACCTCGCTCTATTAATAATTGACCTATTACAAGCATTGCTTTTGATTAAAAACCATAACGGGGACTGTCATGAAAAATAAGTAAAAGTTATTTGTACGATCCGCGCTCATTAATATTTCGCCTTTCTCGTTTTCTTTTGTTTTATTTTATAACGGAAGTTCATTTATATTTAGACATTTCGAATTTGTAAGACTGTATTCGCTAACTTATATTAGCCCTTTGGCTACGTATAGTTATTGTTTCTGACATTCGCAAAGCGAGCGTCGAACGAGATGCTGGCATTCCATTCGCAATCAGCAGGCCGCATGCGCTACTCGAGCGTACGCCCTTGGTTCTCGTGTCCAAAGAAACGTTCGGCCGTATCCTCCAGGCTACTCGTAGCCCTTTTCTAACATCACATCTGCTGCATCATATTCGGATTAGCCTCGCATTGGAAGACAAACAGACTGAACAATTGTGGTGAGTGAATTACACACACAACACATATTCGAAGTACAAAAAATACGTAAATGAGTACAATCAATCAGGTATGTTTTGTGTAATAAACTAGTCAGGGAAAAACTAAATGTTATCGACTGGTCAGAATTATTAAAGATATATTGTCCTCTGATTTTATACGAACGATTGTGTTTGTTGTTTGGTATTTACGAAAATTCATTAATTAATATCAAGCAGAGCAATAAAAGAAAATCACAACCGTGGGTTAGTATTGAGTTAGAACAAATGATTAAAAAAATTACCCTAAAAGTATGATTAAACGATTAAAATAAACTCTGTATAGACATAAAGTAAAAAATACTGACAAAACCAATACAGACAGGAAGAAATAAAAAAATGTGAGGGAGATTACAGAAAATTGTGGTGTAAAATTAATGAATGATTAGATAAAAATAAAAGAAATGTAGATGATTTAATAGTTAAATATATTTCAGGAAAGACAGATAACTTAGAAAATATATGTAGCAATTTCTCAAAAGCATTTACATACGAGATTTTAAGAATTAAGCATAACTGTGGACAAAAGTTTTTAGAACAACTTCCATACGTACAAAAAAGTCATATTTCTTTTCGTTATAATAAAGTAAGTGCTAATAAAGTGGAAAAAGCAATAGATAAACTCAGTTGTCGAAAAGCGCTTCGTATTGATAAAATAAGGGTTCAGGATGTAAAATATTTAAAGAAAAATCTGAGCAAAATGTTAGCAAACTTTATCAATATGTGTTTATCAAAAGATGTGTATCCTGATTAATTAAAAAGTCACTAAATAGGCCAATATTCAAGCAAGGTAGCCATTACGATTATGCTTATTACAGGCCAATCGCTATTTTGTCTGTGATTAATAAAATTATTAAAAAAATGTAATTGAACAAATAAGTGCCTTTTGGAAAGTTTTGGAAAGTACATTATCCGAAGCGCAACATGGCTTCAGGAAGGGTCGTAGCACAACTACAGCTTTATCAGATTTTTCAAATTACATAAACAATAGGCTCGCCAGCGGACAGCAGGTCATGGCATTGTTCATTGATTATAAAAAAGCATTCGACACTCTGGACCATAATCAGCTATTAAATGCTATGGATGACTTTGGCATCAGGAGTCCAACCAACAGTTGGTTTAGGGAATTTTCATCTAACAAAGAACTTTACCCACGGTTGTTAACAGTACTGTTGGTGCGAAGTTGATGTCCATTTAGGGGTTCCAACTGGCTCTATGTTTGGACCAGTTGGATACATAATGCATGTGAATAGTGCATCGGATGTGATCCATAACTGCAAGGTCTGCATGTACGCGGATGATATGTGCCTGATGTTCGCTGGCAAGGATATAGCTGACATGGTAAATAATGTACAGATCGATTTTGAAAACTTAACCAAGTGGGCGCATGACAATGGAATTATTCTTAACATTAGCAAAACAAAGTGTATGGCGTATGCATATATTTTCACCATACAATAAATAAGCAAAAAGTTTTTGTCTCCAATTAAAATAATAGGACGTAATGATCCATGTCTTCATGAAACAAAAATAATTGTATAAAAGTATCTTCACGCCCATATCCCCGAAGTGGTATGCAGAGGCACAACCAGGGCACTCACGACTAGCCGAAGACGCTAAGTCCCACAATGTGATAGGTGGCAAGCCTATCGCCAACCGGGAACACATCCAATCCCGAGCAACGTTTTTTCATTAGAAAATTGGAAAAACCCAATTTTCTTTTTGGTTGCCCGGCCCGGGATTTGAACCCGGGACCTCAAGCAGTCAAGTCCAACAACTGAACCGCTGGACCACAGAGGCGATTGTATATGTATTATATTGGAAGTATTAGGCAATTTTAAATATTTAGGATTACAGATTGATAACAATATGAATTGGAAAATACACATAAATCAAGTTTGTAATAGAATAAAATCAGTTTTAGGCAAATTTTTTTACCTATATAAAATTATTAATAAACGAACTCTGTACATTGTATATTATGCTCATGCTGACTCCTTACTAAGTTAAAAGTTGAAATTTTATGGCCTTACCTTTAAGACATACTTAGATTAAATAAAACAACTACAAACTAGGATAATTAAGTATTTGGTAGATAGAAAAACCCAAGAAAAATATAAACATGATTACGACAGATTATTCTCTATTTGTAAAATTCTTCATGTTCACTGTAAAGTTGAATATTTAAACATAATAGAAAACTATTACAACGAAGAATACAAGATACAAAAAAACATATAACTATAATACTAGAATCTCTAAAAACAACAGATTGCTTGAACACAATGCAATAAAATATTATGGATAAAAAACAATTGAGTATATAACTCCCAAATTATGTAATAAGTATCCCTTTCTCCTCGGGGACAATAAATTAAAGATAGGCTAATTAAAAGTAAAAATGAAAAACGTACTCCTAAAAATTTAAGAAAATATGTAAGCTGCACGATTTAGTATAACATATAAGCAAATACATTTAAAATAGAGACTGTAATTAATATAATTTGTAATTGTAAACAAAGCACTATATAAGCAAACATAGCCTATGCCACTCGTGGACAATGTGGCTTTCGAATGGTAAAAGAATTTTGTAAATCGGTCTAGCAGTTTCGGAGCCTATTCATTTCAAACAAACAAACAAAAATATCTAACCCTTCCTCTTTATAATATTAGTATAGATGTAATGCATTGTTTCGCAAAATTTAGATAGATAATATTCTAAGATGAAAAGTAAAGTAATGTTAGTGAAGTGGATATTCAGAATAAATGTTAACATCAAAAAATACTATTGCTAGCCATTTTTGGCGGAGCTCACTCCGTGCGCAGATGACAAGATAAGTGGTGCGGTTTGCTTTTTTTCGAAATGGCTAATATGTTGCTAACCGCGAGGTTTTTACAACTTCACCGGACTATTTTGGGCCGAGCAGAGTGCTCAGCCCGAGACATAAATATTTAAATAGTTTGGACTGTTCCCTAAAACGCCAGCAATATGGGCTCCCTGGAGACCGTACCTCGACTTGATGCTGCGTTCTGGTTACTGGGTGGACTTGATGGAGGAGTAGTGTTGGCTCGTCGCTCGACTTGATCTTCGTCGCCGAGACCAGCGGCGACGGTGTAGAGTATAGTGTAGAAGTGCGGTTTGCACAGCAACTAGGTTTATTATAAGCCACATGACCGGCAGTCTCGTACTGTCTGTCGTGTAGCAGTCTCTGTGTACGATCTGTAAGTGGCGTCTCCCGTTGGTTGAATACACAGCCTTTCCTATATTTATAGGCCTATGTGCATGTTTGTAATCGCTTCTGTGGTCTAGCGGTCCCTTGCGGATTTTAGTTGAGGTCCCGAGTCCGATCTCCAAGTTGGACAACAAAAAAATAAAGTGTAATTTTTTATTTTTTTAATAAAAATAATATTGCCTGGGATTGTATGATTCCCCGGTTTTGGATAGACTTGTCACCTATCACGTTGTGGGACGTAGTGTCTTCGGCTAGTCGTGAGAGTTGTGTCTGTGTCTTTGCCTCCTCTTTGGGGATAAGGGCGTGAAGATACCCTTTACCTTCGGTACCATCTTAAGTAAATTGTATAAAAAGCCTACAACTTTTCTCAAAACTAAAGTATCTACTAGCCAAATTTCGTTATGATCGGTTTGCTGTGACAATACAGATAGATAGATAGATAACAATCTTAAAATAAAACAAAATCAATGAACCCCCGACGAACTCTCCATTCCTTCAAAAGTGATGATACCGCAGGGAGACAAACACACACATCTAACCTAAAATAACTTTTCATTGATGTGCTTTAGAAAAACTACAGAAAATTTACCTTGAACCTTGACACATCTCCGTCAGTCCGTCCATCCGATAAAGACCTAGGATTCCACAGACACTCACACACACACTCACACATACATACACACACACACACACACACACACACTCTTACGCGCGCACGTTAAACGTATTTAACACTCCTCGTTTTACATCTAAGGGCCTCTTTCACCATCCTGAAGTAAAGTGTCGAATTATTACTTGCCGCTCATAGCTACTCGGCTAATAAAAGTTCCGAGTAATTTGCTTTAGTTTCACCAATGAAAGCAAAGTGTCAATTAACAACTTGCCACATAAGTGGTGAGTAAAGGAATGAGTGTACGAAAGGAATGTTTTTTCCTACTAATACCATTGTCGTTACTGTCAAAAACATCAGACATCATAAGATTTATCTAGATTTTGACAAACGAAAGTGCGCGCCGCGAAATGTGTATTGATTTAATTTATAAACAAAACTTCACACGTACGTTTTACATTTTGTAAAGTAATGATTATTTTGTTCAAGTAATTTACAGTACTTTAAAAAAAGTATCTTCACGCCCATACACGAGAGTCAATCAGGCCAAAACACGACTAGCCGAAGACACTAGCAAGCCTTTCGCCAACCGGGTACATATCCAATCCCGGGCAATATTATTTTTGTTATAAAATTGTGTTGCCCGACCCGAGGATGGAATACGGGACCTTAAGAAGTCAAGTCCGATGCTGGACCGCTAGACTATAGAGGCTACTTTGCTATACGATAAAAATATCATGAACCCTGTAAAAAGAGAAAGGAGTGCAAACTTCACAATGGAGGAACGTGAAGTAATAACGAGTTTGGTCATAAACTACATGGAAAAAAGAGTAACACGAAATAGAACACCAGTTTAATGCTAGGTTTGGAAGAGCGCCAAAATTATGCAAATCCGGAAATTCGAAGTGTTAAGGCTTGTTCTAATTTTTTTTTGTTCTACCAATTGAAATTCAACGAACTTAACCAGACATTTATCAATAATAAGAACTTACCCTTTTTTTGCAAAATAATCAATAAAGGTAATAAAAACTACGCACAGGACATCTGGTAAGCATATGGGGAAAAGACGCGGCGATTACTTACTCGTCGATTAAACACGTTACTTGGCACTCAAAGTGGCAAGTAAGTTACGGGCCAGTTTATGAGGTGGTTAACGCTACTCGGATGTGATGGAATGCGATCGTGGATTACTTGTCACATTAATCGACGAGTAGCTTACGTAGAGCTTTACTTGAAGATGATGAAAGACGCTCTAAAACTTTTATTTTTTTTAATATTCAAAGGTAACAGAGAGGTCCACTGAAACTGATCTTTGATAACAGTTAATTAAATTTTCCTTTGGAACTGAAGCGAAATATATGTTCAAATTCTGAAGTAGAGTTTGCACTACGGGATACCAAATCAGGTTTTTGGCGAAGTAAAATAGTTTCGTCCCATTCTCCGCTGATACAGCGTTGATTTTAGTCACTGGAAACAAAATGGTATTTTTATTTAGGATTTGATCGTGGAATGTCAACCTAGCTCTCGCCGAGTACCTACATCCATCCACATTCGCCTTGTATATCTGCTTTGTCAATCTTTCATGTGTAATTCTATCTAGACGTCCGAACCAGCGGAGCATTCCCTTTTCATTTTACTAACAATAATTTCCTTCAATCCAACTCTTTCTCGGATCTCAATGTTACGAATGCGGTCAGATTCGCCGTAGCACTCTCATTTCGACCGCATTTATCTTAATCTAATGCTTAGAATTCAACCACTTTAGACATAACAGAAACAAACAGACACAACACATATAGAGCACTTTAACGAGTGAATACATAATTAATTACTGGTACATAAGGATTGAATAAAGTGAGATTGAATAATTGATATAAATATAAAAAAAATAACCAAACGCAAAGTTCGGTTTTGCAATACTCACGATTTGCCGCGCTCGCGTCCGTTGCATCCACACTGTACTGTATTGAGAAATCCCCTTCCAGACTAATATCTAGAGAGAAATTGCCAACTTGAAGATACAGCGTGTTGTTGGTGCCATTGATTATACTTAGCGTAGAGTACACTATCACTGATTGTTGACCTATCAAAAGTAAACTTTGTTAAACTATTTCAATAATATTTGTACATTGTGTATTAAAAAAATGAACGAAGCATCAATCAATCAACCAAAATTACTTTATTCACGTGAACCAAACAAGTGGTATTTACTTGTACAAGTAGTAGTACTACAAGTAGTACTTGTATGGTAAAAACTTACATTAGCAGGTCATTTCAAAATTGCACCTATTCAAAATTACGATATTAATGACTAACAAACCAAAGACAGCCTTTGACACCCCGGTTAATATAAAATAAAGTGAACTGTATTCTTCAAAACCGTTTCACTCCGGGTTCTCTATATAGAATAGACCATCGGGCAGGTCGTAAGAGGCGAGCAATGTGAAAAGGTTAAATACCAACAAGCCCACTGAAGGGAGAGTGCTGTGCAGCAACTTGCTCGGGTGAAGATCCACCCTCTTACCTATTCCTACCACAATAATGACTACATCATGTTCCAGTCCGGAAGGTACGGTATCTGGTAGACTTGCACAATTGGCCTAATACTCCGGTCACACGACAGCGACGCACTTGCAACATCTATGGTGTCCATAGGCTACGGTCACGGGAGCCGTGTGCTTGCTCGCTGTCTTCGGCTATTTAAAAAAATGGGACTAACACAAAGAAAAGAACGAAGGAATGGAGAAGGAATAGTATTCTGAAAGATCACACTTTTTTAAATTTTTGAAACATCTTACCAAAAGT
>NJDC01005270.1:30219-45772 GCA_002245475.1 Calephelis virginiensis
GCGACAGAGACAGCCCTATCTCATGGTTACGTACCGCGCTTCTGTAGGCACTTATTTCAAGGACACGGCCGAGTTACAATACTGTATACATAATATTACCGTGGCAATATTTTTACTTTTTCACATACATTGAAAAGGTTTACCGGATTCATTTGTAAAAACATTCCCATAGGGCTATTACAAGCACAAGGACTTATGCTGCCAAGGGTATCCAATTAAATGTACGACACACGTTATCCTGTATACACGTCTTTACTTTCGAAAATTTCAAACTTTCTTAAAAGCTATTATTATATATAACACATAACATATTATTAGTAAAAAGTCGTAACACTAACCAAATAACTATTTAAATATATATTTAGCGTAGAAAATTTGATGAAAAAATGTATAATAAATATTATACTCACTTCGATTCCGCGCTAAAATAGGAAAATGTTTTGCTTTTTATGCACACTTCAAAACTCTTTGCACACTTAGCACAGGTTGATGTTATAGTATTTTATTTAGCAAACAATTTCAAATAAAACAATAATAATATAAAACTTCGAGATAGTATTTTTGTCAAATTTATCACAGCGTCAACTATTAAAATACTGTTGTCACATTATATATTATATTGTTGTTGTTGTTATACGATACGACAGTGTTGTACCTGACCTTTTACTAGCATAAATAAGTAGACTAAACCAACCGAACTAATTTATTTCAAAACGTTTAGTCAGCATATAATAGTTTGTGTCATGTCCATGCTATGCAAACCATGTGCATATTTTATCAAAATCGGTTTAGCCATAAAAGCGTAACAGACAAACTGACTTTTTCATTTAGAATATCAGTTTGGAAGTTTAGTTATAGAGGAATATTTTCAATACACATACCAAATTGTTATTGGAAGTTAAGGTTATAATTAACGTGATTTTTAAATATTTTAGCTCAATTTTAAAATTTACTTCTATAAATATTCCTATTTTAAATGAAATTATGCAGAAATACTTCAATGATGTTACGTAAGAGTTATGACATCAACAACCTGAGCATTCGATTGCGGTCAGCGAGAATCAGCTTATTGCTTAGATAATGTAAGTCGCCTCTGTGGTCTAGCGGTTCCGTTGTTGGACTTGACTGAATGAGGTCCCGGGTTCGAATCCCGGGTCGGGCAACAAAAGAAAATTTTGTTTTTTTCGATTCGGGGATATGGGCGTGAATATGCCTAGCATAACTTTTATCCATGAGTCTTGTATTTTTCATCGGTTTAAAAAGAACAATTTATTGTTATTTTCTTTTATTTATCGGAAGTGTTATATTCTGATACGTCTCTCAAGATTTGAATGGTCCTTTAATTTTTAAACTGTATTATCCGTTTCTTAATAAAAAAAAGTTGCTCAAGACTGGACATGTACCTGGTAGCCGAAATAGGATAGGTGGATCACATTTTGATACTTTTAGTGTCTTCGGCTATTCATGGATGACCTGGTCGTGTATCTGCCTTACCCTTCGGGGATATGGGCACGACTATAGTTTTTTTTTTATTTTGGTTAATTTTTAATAAAATAATTTTGGTGGTAGTTTAAAGCCCTAAATAAAATGGGACTGTTTTAATCACAGATTTAGGATATGGTTTTAATACCGACATTCAACTGTTACTTTGGAACTACTTACAAAGTTTGTCATTTTACTGATAATTTTTAATATGTTATGATATCGAATGTTTAATCAGCTAAATAATTAAAATAAACTGTCTGTATGTCTGGGTCTCTCTGTCTGTCTGTCTGGTCTGGGTAGAGATCCCCAATCTTAATGTTCCTGATACCATAACAACAGTATTTTATATTGCTACATTCCAACGCGGAAGGTAATCAATCGACTTGCACAATAATTACACTGTCCTACACTTAATCTGGTGCCTAAGATTGTATACCAGGGGGGTGATTATGTAACTCAGTTACCAACTCAAAATGGATGAGTGTACATCGAATCGCTGTCAAATGACGTATTTTGTATTTGCTATCTCCAGTGACCAACAGAAATACAATAGAGATAGCAAACACAAATGACGTCATTTGATGTACACTTTTACAGTTTGAGTTGACAACTGAGATACATAATCACCCCCCTGATTGTGGGTATATTTGGTGAGCTAATACGAGAAATCATGTTACTTTTTTCTTATCAGCTCTTGTTCATAAAATCAATTTCAACTACCATGTTATTAATTGGTTTTCGTTGATCTTTCATTACATACTTACCGCATATCTAACAAAATATATCAGGATCGTTAATACAATATCTCGATGAATAATTAATTAATACAATTAATGTCATAAAAGTAATTGTGATACGGACAGATTTCAAAAATGTAAGATGAGAATTGTACGTAAGCTAGAGCTGTCAGCTGACATCTAGTAGCAGGAATTAAATTCACACCTACTTTACCGACTACAGATACGAACCAAAACAAAAATTTGGTTCGGTAGGCCAGTGTTAAGGGCCTCTGGTGTTCCTTACCATCAGGAGAGCGGTGTGCTTGTTCGCTCTCTTGTCACATAATAAATTAAAATAAGGAAAAAAAAGCATTGTAATTTTTCTTATACAAACTAAACGAAGTTTGACGAAACAGCAAGTGATAAATATGTTTATTTTCGTACAGTACCAGCAGTTTTTGGGCAGGCAACTCTCCTGAAGGCAAGAGACAATAGCGCCTAACCTTAACCTTGGATACTCCTATCCTCTAACAAAGATAATGAAAATCACGAAGACTGGTGTTATGATAACAAGAACAAATAAGGCGATGATATTATCAATAAATAAATGCCCTTGGACAAATTAGCGTTATATAATCCCAAGTAAAAAAAATAATATTAAGTAAAACTATTATAACTAGTAAATAAAATAAATATATACTGTATATGCTTAAAATACCTAAATAAATATAATACAATAAACAGTTAATAAACTTTAATAAATATTTTTTATAAATAGCAACTTAGCATATATCGATTCTAAGCTTTTATATCGGACAAGCACTGGCAACATAACCAGCCGTTAGTGAAAATCAAAAAGAGGTCATACGGACGCTTTGTATCGACACCGATCTTAAATCCTGTTACTAAAAGGAATTTAGAAATAATTTAAAAATATCAGTGAGCTCTAATTAAATAATTCTAGCGCTATTACAATTATTTTATAAGAAGAAAGATCCACATACTTGGGGTTCACCGCTTGAGTTGGAGTATACTGAACTCCGGACGTCCAACTAACTAACTTGTTAGCTGAGTGCATTATATGCTTAACCCTTAACTGAGAATGCTATAACCCTATCAGAACCTGTTTTACGTCTAGAAGACGGAGGCTGCCGATCTACAAGAACTCAGGCCAGTGAACATTAAAATACCTATATCTTGTACTGTGTGTAGTGGCGGAGAATGATTATACCCTAAACCATTAATCGGGCTAATTATTTATACTTCTAGACCCACTTCTTACTACCTGCCGCTTCCCCGATAGTAGGGCGACACAAGTTATATCATGCTTTTGTTAAGAATGTTACTCAACAATTCTTATGAATAGAAATACTTAATTAAATAGATATCAATACAAATTTAATAAACACTCAGACTTGGGAATGCTGACATCGATGTTTGTCACACAAACACTTGCCTCCGTCGAAAACCGAACCCAAGCATTGCGGTTGATAGGCGACCGATTCAAGCGACCTGCAGTTTAGTCTCGAATGAAAAGTATTCAGATATAATAATGCCAAACAGGAAAAGCCCCAGACAACGATTAGTATTAACATAATCGTTTGTTTAAAAAGAACTACGCTATAACTGCTCTAAGCAATAATCTTAAATAGCAATTACGGCAAAACTACGTGATCGGTTTACGCTTTTTAATCGCTTGAAGTTACATTTAATTCCAAATACAGCGCTCTAAATCTTTAGTCAAGATGCGTTTCTTTGCAGATATTTGTATAATATTTTATTTTAACCTTTTTGTTATCAGCACTTGGTAAGTTTTTTAATATTGTTATATTATAATAGTCATTCCGCTTCGAAAACTGCGTAATAATTTTGTTATTTATTAAAATCTAGTAGCCCATTGAAAATTCATATGGTGGATAAACTTTTATTTTATTATACATGTAAACATTTTTCTTGAATCACTTTATTTAGTGAAAGAACTGTATCAAAATCGGTTAAGTAGTTATAAAAATCTAAGCATCTATAGAGACATACAGCGGAAAGCGACTTTTATAATTAATCCTTTAAGAAAAGATTGAAGGAACATTACTTATCGTTGACACAATAACATACTCATATATTATCCTAATAAGATATTTTAATAATTATAATCGTACCTGTTTTTTTTTTACACACTTTTTTTAGTATATTTTTATTTATTCGTTCTAAGTATAGCTATAGTTAATTGTTTTGTACACGATGCCTTCTATTTTATTTTCACAGCTTAATTTTTTTTTGGGTTGGCTGGAAGAAATTTCTTTAGTTAGAGATAAGCTCGCCTTTTGTGCATTTTTAACTTCTCGTGTAATTTGTGTATTTTAATTTTTGTGTGCAATAAAGTGTTAAATAAATAAATAAATAAATCCTTTTGTGGAATGCTAATAATTTTGAGATTTTGAGTGTGTAGTGCCTGTGTTGACTTTTGTATCTTTATATTTATCTACAAATTTAAAAAAATCACTTCAGACAGAATTTGAACTTGCACCTTATCATCTCAATCCGACGAATGCTCAACAACCCCTTTAGCGAAATTTTTAATTCCTTTTTGTACCGTTTACGCAGATAGCTATGTCCCATAGTTACACAGTATTGTGTACTACTAATAAAAAGAAACCTTTGTTGGTAACTTCATATAATAAAACAAACTACAAACATAGAAATTTCAGAAAAATTACTTATGTATACATTAGACACATGGGTCTATGAAATTGACACAAACTCTTGCTTATCAGTTAATTTAAATGATATGAAGCTATCCAAACAGAAATATGATGCCTATTATCTTAAATATTTAATGCTTCAAGATATCAAAGAAACATACAAAGATTATTTTTCTCTTTACACAGATGCTGCAAAATCTCCTTGTGGTACAGGGACGCCTTTTTTGACCCATTAAATAAATGTGGCATATTTAAAATCAACAATTCTATTTCTATAATGACTGCAGAACTCATTGCGGTGTCAGAGGCCCTTTCCTATGCTTTGAGATTAGATTTTCAAAATATAATTATTTATTCTTACTTAGTGTCTTCGGCTAGTCGTGGGTGCCCTGGTTGTGCCTCTGCCTACCTCTTCGGGGATATAGGCGTGAAGATACTTTTTTTTTAGTTATTTATAACGATAGTAAAACTGCACTGCTGCATATAAAGCGCTGTGCTACAAGAAAGAGAGGAGTAGCTACAGGATATAAAATTTTAGTTCAAATTAACACCTTTTTCGAAAGAGGAAGAACTTTGAATCTGCAATGATTCCATCACATATTGGTCTGTCTGGGAATGAGGAGGCTGACAAGTTGGCTAAAAATGCAATATTTAATGGAAGTGAAAATAATTGCCTACCAGATTTCACAGAAACTTTAAACTACTATAAGAAAGAGTGCCTCAAAATTTGGAAACTTTATTTTAATTAAAGATCTCTGACTAAGGGCATATGGTATAGATGCATACAAAGTGAGCCTCCTCATGTCCCGTGGTTTAGTTATTGTAATTTAAATAGACACCAACTTAAAAATGCTTTAAGATTTCGATCTGGACACATCCCTCTAAACAAGTTCGCTTTTTTAATGAATGTTTAGGAAACGCCAAACTGTGACATTTGCAACAAAGTTGAAGACGTGCATCAGCTGTTGGTGGAATGTGTGCGGACCGAGGTTCAAAGGGTGGATATATTAAAAAAATACAAAATTAATACGTATGATGTAGGCATATTTCAAAGCATTTTAGCTGATCCCATTTCGGATACAGCTAGAATGCTTTATAATTTTATTTAAGAAAAATTTGTAATCACTAAAGTATTCGTTACCATGTAATATAAGCGACCAGAGAGTTGACATTGCCACATTGTGTGCAAAAACTCTTTAAATTTAGAGAGAAAAAAATGTGTACTACTATTAAATGAGTCTATAGTAACCAATCGCGTCTGTGGTCTAGCGGTTCAGTTGTTGGACGTGACTGCATGAGGTCCCGGGTTCGAATCCCGGGTCGGGCAACAAAAAGAAAATTGGGTTTTTCCAATTTTCTAATAAAAAAATGTTGCTCGGGATAGGATATGTGCCCGGTTGGCGATAGGCTTGCCACCTATCACATTGTGGGACTTAGTATCTTCGGCTAGTCGTGGGTGCCCTGGTTGTGCCTCTGCCTACCACTTCGGGGATATGGGCGTGAAGATACTTTTTTTTAACCAATGAATTTCACATTTCTTAAAATTTACGCCAAATCCCGTACGGGGTAAAATAGAGCATCTCAAATCTCACGATCTTGGCAGACCTACCTGGCTTCCACCACATTCATTACCCTTTTTATACAAACACGCCAGTTTCAGAGACTCTTGACACCATCCTCGGATAATATTTGAGCGGTTTAACCATGGAATGTCAACCTTGGTCTCCCTGGAAAATTTGTAAAAATGTATCCCAAGCATAGGGCAAGGACTAAAATTGAAAGATTTATATATAGTTGTCCATAAGCATAGCTTCATGCCAAGTCCATTGCCGGGTTAGTAGAGAATATTGAGTGCCAAATGTCACAAGATCTCTTTTCCTACACATTCATTAATACTTTCATACTAATACGCTGGTTTAACAGAAATTTGACGACACTCTTGTATCATAGTGGAACAATTTGGTCGTCGAAAGTCAACCTAAGTTTTTCCATAACAACTATTCAAATACGTTTTGCATATCAGTTTTATCTATCTCTTATCTGCCGGTCTTTTTTCACATGACCGAACTAATGAATATAGGTATTTCCATGTATTAGTGATGTCTTAATAAAGAAGTATTTCCGATTAAACCCAACACGTCCTTCGAGCAAGACTAACGGATGTAGGTATTTTATGTATTAGTCATGTTTTGCTAAAGCAGCGTTTCCGGTTAAATGCCCCATGCCTTTAGAGCAAGATGCTTCTTCCTAGTGATTAAAATGTTACCATCACTAACCCTAACGTCACTTTCTATTAAGTGAGACTTTGTGCTGATAACATGGTCTAATATCCAACCTAAGTCGACCTTAACGGAGAGAAAATTGTATCCATACGTAAAGTTTAAGATACAGTAAGTGAGGAAGTTGTGTTGCCTATTATTTACCTGGGTTGCCAGGTACAAACAGGTATATTGATGCCAGTTACTTTTAGTTCATTGGATAATATCAACATTTGTGCTGTTTTATTGCGAACACGTGTATGTAGGGTTGTTTGCAAAAAATCAGAATAAAGAAAAAAAATTAATTAATTAAAAATATTCTGTACAGAATATTTTTGGCAACCTAATTTTGATATACTTAATAACTACATAGTATTAAACAAAGTGGCTTCCTTTGTCCGTCCCTTGGTATGCTTAAATCTTTAAAAGTACGTAACGGATTTTGATACAGTTTTTTTTTAATAGATGAAAATTATTGAAGAGGAAGGTTTATAGCTATGTTTCATACCGTGCGAACCCAGAGCGGACCGCTAGTTTATTGTAAAATGTGTTTCATTCCATTATCAGTTCAATGTAGGTCTATATAGGTATGGATATTCTACTTTTATAAAAAAAGCTGCAACACTAGCTTGTATTTTGCTTATAACTTCTAAATGCGTAAAATATCGGAGTCGATAAGTTTGAGGTTCCATTATGTTTGTGTATAAGTGTGTATCTGTCTGTGGCATCATAACTTTTGAACGAATAAACCGATTAGGAAGTGGATTTTTTTGTTTAAAAGCTGACGTAACAGTTATTTGTAATTTAGATATAATTGTTTTTTTTTACCAACTGATATAGCAGCAGTTAAGCTTAAAACTTAAAATATAATAAACAATTTTCACCCAGAGTGTTAAGCATTTTTAATCGTATATATAAATATTATTTTTTTATTTTATTACAGTTTCGGCAGTAATAATGCAGGTAAGTAACTTTTTTTTAACTTTTAGAATATGTGTTGTCCGCATTTTAGATTGTACAACAGATTAAGCAATGACAGCTTTTAATACTTTTTCGTATTGCTAGTATTTTTAAAATCGCGTATCTACTATTCGTTAATAAAAAAAGTAAAAACATAGTCTTTAGTCGTTATATTGCATTTTTAAAAGTCATTAATATTACAAATATTACTGCTACAATAAAATTTTGACAATATTTAAAATAAAAATAAGTAAGTATCTTCGCGCCCATATCCCCGAAGGAGTGGGCAGACGCACAACCAGGGCACCCACGACTAGCCGAAGGCACTAAGTCCCACAATGTGATAGGTGGCAAGCGTATCGCCAACCGGGCACATATCCAATCCCGAGCAACGTTTTTTTTATCAGCCCAAATCTTTTTATGTTGCCCGACCCGGGATTTAAACCCGGGACCTCATGCAGTCAAGTCCAACAACTAAACCACTGGATCACAAAGGCGATATATTATTAAATAAAATAAAAATGTAATATATTTAAAATAAATGTTTTATTGTATTTAAAAAAAAGTATCTTCATACTGGGGATATCAGTATAAAGATACTTTTTTTTTAATTGGGATTAAATCTACGTTCCACACGGATGCAAACCATTTTCCCCGTGTTGGTCTGGGCTCCTTTGCTAAATAGATCATCTGACTTTCTGCCAGGCAGTGGTAAAAAGGTGAGCATAAGCTTACTGTCACTGACACCGTGACATCTGACTAGGTGATAGAGTTTCGCAGCGCCTCACCCGGATTGGTACCACCGCCTTAACTATTCCTGCTGCCATAACGTCAGGACGTGTTCCGGTTTTGATGATAAGGTAGCCGGTAAACTTACCTTTGCTCGAGGCCTAACATCTCGGCCTCAGATTGGCAGCGCACCAATACCATCTTTTGTGACTCTAGGCGGCGTGAATTTCTTACCATCAGGAAATCCGTCTGCTTGTTTGCCTTCCAATATCATATATAAAAAAATGTTTTATTTAGTCATGTTAGCAGAAATATCTAGTTTTCAGTTAAAACCATCAATTAACATTTTGTTTTTTACTTTTATTAATTTTATAGACGCGGTTGCGGTTGCTGTTGCTTCTACCAACCAGTCTTCTAATCCGGAACTAGTTCCACAGCCAGAACAAACACCGAGTGGTGCAGATAACCCCTTAGCAAGTACGAGATTATCTTATAAGCTTTAGTACGCTTTACAAGTTTGGAATCCATAAGTATATCGATCACATTGAATCGGTTCAAAACCATTTGTTCGTTATTTCTGTTACAGATTGCAATTACCGTATTATTCCTTAAGTTATTTGTAAAAAAAATCATTTACTGTCTTTATATAAACATTCTGGATCAGCCGATTACGCATATATTTTAAAAACTATTAATAATGAAATTGACGGTCCCGAACTATTGAATAAAATTTTGTTTAATGTGCCAAATTTACCCCAGATTTAACCCACCTCTGCATATTTCCAAAGCTTTCATTAAATATAGACAAAACTCATACATATTAAGAGCGAGCAGGTTTTTCAATCGTTTGTGCAAAAATTTAGATATTGATCAATTTGAATTTGAAAAAAGCAATGCGATGCCACAGCAATAATTAATTTTTGCGATGATCTATTAATTTGAATTGTTTTTATAATTATTCTTACTCTGTTTTTGATGGGAAACATCTATACGCGCACGTAAAACAGATTTCTGACGTGGCGACGCGTCGCCATGCGCAATCGACTGTGCGATTCTCTCCTATCGTAATATTTTATTTTATCATTATGACATATTTAGTTCCTATCACAATCTGTTATTTTTTGCATATTACTTTTTCAAAATAATGTCGATGTTTCACATCTGCCAGGCGCCCCGTGACGGTTCACAATTTTTTTTCTTTTTAAGTCTTTCTGTTAACTATTATTTGTTTTCTGCTATTCGATATGTTTCGTGAATCATGTTGTAAAAGTGAGTACCTGTAATTGGCTTGCTGTTTTTTTCTTTCTGTTACCATTTAAATTGTGTAATTGCTGTTGGTCTTCCATGTGAAATAAATAAATATATCACGTATCTAAGTTGTAAGCAATCCACAGAGTGATTGTCGACAGTTGTATTATAAATAAATATACGGATACCTACATACTGTAACTGCCACCAGGATTATAAGAATGAGAAGAATAAGAACATAATATTATATAATCCTAATAGTTTATAGTCTTAAGCGCTATCGGTGGTAATTTTGTTACACACTCACTAAAGTAATTGTAACTTATCGCTATCTTCTTTCAATTAAAATAATAGAAAAAGACAAAACACTTTTGGTGCTGTCTTATTATTTCTGTATATCGTGCTGTCAGATTAGTTTGTATATTACATTTCTACTTTAATCTATCACTTTAAAAATGTTGTTTAAAAAAGTCACAATTTGACATGTCCGGACTAAACTGACATGTGTAAAAAGTTATATCTCTTGTTTTTGTTTCTTTTTAAATGGTCTCTATCGTTAACAATTTTATCATAGCGTCTTAATTCTAAAATAGGTTTAGATTATAAGCAGCAGAATCACGACAATTCCGCTTTCACTTGACTAATTTTACATGGCTTAGTGTTTAAGAAGATTTAGAATCTGTACTTGTTATCGTCGGCACTTGGTGAAATTCCATTGTATACACACTTTTTTGAGTTAAACATTTTTTCTTTTCCACTATCCCCTCTATTAATACTTTATGTTTCTCTATACCGGTTTCACTTTTTACAGCATCATTAGGGCTTTATAACGTTGGAAGTATCTTATAACCAAATAAGTACTGAACGTAAAATTAAACAGACTTTTTATCTTTAGTCATAAAGCCGTAAAAAAAGTACAAGTGTTTACCTCAAAAAGTATGTATTAAGTAGATTTGTTTAGTTTTACCACCTTGTGTGTAAGGATTTAATTTCTCCAACACCATCGACCATCGTTTGAGTTAGAGTGTAAGTTAGTTTGTGTTTCTATATCCAGGTACTATATAAATTTATTTCCGTATATATCTAAGTATTCCTCCGTTTTAAATGTAATACTATACGTTTCTACACAGTTTGGGTAAATTTAAAATAATGATTAATACGTACTTATTAAATGTCACGAAACGTAGAGGTAATCTTAAAATGAAAATGTTGTGTGTGTGTGTGTGTGTGTGTGTGTGTGTGTGTGTGTGTGTGTGTGTGTGTGTGCGTGCGCGTGAGTGCGTGCGTGCGTGCGTGCGCGTGTATGTTTGTGTCAGGTAGTCCTCTATGGCATCATTAATCGCGATTTGACCTATTCTAATGCAGATTTTTTGACTAACATATTTTGTCTGTGACTATTGATTTTTTTTAATTCAAATATTCTTTATTTAAAATCTACTTTTCTATGTTCCAGATGCTTTCGAGTGCAATTATACGGACACCGAGTGTTTGACATATTGTGTTAATGCTTATTATCCAACGGTTCTTAATTCTTTAGGGAAGTGTTACCTTTCCATATCTTCAGTAGATGGCAGCACACCTTTGTTAGATTATACAGCGACAAACATTACTTTATTTGGACTAAATAGATGTAGTTTTCAGAATGTAACGTAAGTTTTATTTATATTTGTGACTGACAATTTTCAACCCACTCCAAAAAAAGAGGAGGTTGAGAACTTCAAAATTAGATTGTATGTTTGATAATTGATAAAGTATACTTCAAAAACCACTAGTCTGATCATAACTAAACCAATATAGGATCAATTTGGAATTACCTACTGTCTTTTTTTAAAAAATAATCTCCGTCTTTTTGGAGTCAGTTGAAAATGATCCTACTATTTATAATTTTACCACGTCTTTTGAATAATTGATATTGATAATTTATATTTTAGCTCCAGTTCGGATAAACTGAATTTTGTTATGACCTTCGTCTGTCCATCATTAAGAATCACAGGATATTATGACCTTGATGGTTATATTCTTCGAATACCTTTCACTGGACAAGGAAAGTTTGAAATATTAGCACGTACGTATTATACTTATTGACTCCAATAATGTCAAAAATCTTACTTTTTCGTCTGCAATTGCGCTCTCAAGTGACTTTATTAGTTTCTTTAGCATTTATGATCTTTTTTGATTTTTATTATCTGCAATCAATTTGTTTTGTAAAAATGACGTGTTTTTTTTTCTCTTCTCTGCATCCTATGTGCTTTTGTCAACATTTCCCAGGGTAAATTTGGAAACATAACGCTTATTGTCAACTGGTTCGTCTCTGTACAATTTGTTTTAGTTCAATCAAGAGTTAAAATTAATAAATATATAAGCCCAAGTTTCTGATAAAACGTAAGAAGTGGGACCAAATAAATGTTGTCAGTGAACTAAATGAGCATAAAAGTAGTCTTTTATAAAAATAAATTGAATATTGACTGTATAACGATAATTTTGAGTAGATGCAATTCCAATCTCAAATTATATGAATATGAATGTAAATTATTGGTTTACTAGTATCAGTGTCAGTGATATTTAACTTTTTTAATACATAGACGGTATATAGGTTAAAATAAACTAGTGTTTCTACAGAGAACTTTCCGTAAATACAATCATTTACATTAATCACTGAATTGCCACATTCCGAAATTGAGTTCGACTCTTGTAGGGTTATTGTAGAATCTCGATTTCACGGAAATCGGAAAATGAAATCGGATTTGCACCATTATGTACTCTTGAACACAATACTAGCGAGTTATTAGCACACCCATGAAACTAATTAATGTAAATTTTTATTATTCGGTAGTATTGTATATAGTATCTTGCTATCAATGTAAGGAATATAAAAGTATGTTTTCAAGTACCCCATATAATAGCAAATCAAATTTTAAAAGAATATATCTTAAACCTTTTATATTTTGCATCAAATATGTTAAATAATCCATAAACTAAGTAATTAAAATAAAGAAACGATAGATAAGGTAAAACGACCTTCAAACAAACTATTACCATCTAGTTTTAGCTTTCGAGATTATCTCCCACTTTCTATTTGTCGATACATATGCCACTTATCACTGACTAGCGGCCCGCCCCCGCTTTGCACGGGTATAAAATGTACATGTAAACATTCCTCTTTAAACACTTTATCTCTAAAATAAACCTCATCAAAATCCGTTGCGCAGCTTGAAAGATTTAAGCATACTGTCCCTTTGTCCGGACACGAACTAGCGATAATTTAAGGTTACAAAATGTACTTATTTTTATAGACAAAAACACCCATATGACCTCTAGTCGGAAAGAGAGTCTATTTTATTTATTTTTTAATCTTTTGAATACCTCTTCCAAAATATTCCGATTTCTCTGGACAAAAAGGTCCTACAAATTTAAAAAAAAATATTTAAACGGTGAAAATAGCATCTATCAAATAAAAATTTACATCACGGCAAGGTTTGACTACAAAATTAAAAAAAAATACAATGCTAATTTAAGTACACACATTCATACATACATATTTTCACGCCAAGTCCCTTACGGGGTAGGTTTTAGGAGAGTACTGAGTGCCAGACCTCACGATCCTGACAAACCTAACCTTCCTTCACGTACATTACCGTTTTCGTACAAAGAGTCGGTTTCAAAGACTCTTGACACCACCCTTAGATAATATCCGATTGATCTAATCGTGGAATGTCAATCTTGGTCTCCTCTTGTATCTACATCCATCCACATTTGCATTAGGTATATATCTGCTTTGTCAATCTTTCATCTGTCATTCTTTCCACATTACCGAACCAGCGGAGCATGCCCTTTCGCATATTTACATCAACACTTTCTTTCAATCCTACTTTTTCTCGGATCTCACTGTTACGAATGCGGTCAGCGAGCGTTACACCACAGATTTTCCGTAGCGCTTTCATTTTTATCGCATTTATCCTAATTTCATGCTTTTTCTGACGTACCCAACTCTCGCTTCCATACAATAACGTTGGGATAAGCACAGAATTATGCAAAGCGAATGTAGGTTTTTGACTAATTTAGGTAAAAACTGTTTTATTCATTTTTCTTGACATTCTTCAGAAACTAGCACATTGATAATATATTTTAATACTGTCCTAATACTTAATGATAATTCTTACATTTGACATTAAAATTATTGTTCTTAGTTGCATAACTCGAAAGTTAGCGCTGTTTGAATATGACCCTTTTGTAAGGGTCATGTATGTAGAACCTCGTATTAAGTGCTATTCATTTTAGAAATTAAAATGCTACAATAAGTTTTTAATGGGTGTTTTTGTCTATAAAATTATGTATATTTTAACCTAGTTAAAAAAACGAGGAGGTTCTCAATTTGGCAGGCTTTTTTTCCATCTATGTACTCAGATTTCTCCGAGATTTCTGAACCAATTTAGGTTTTTTTTTATTTGATGCGCAATAGCTTTAAATTGGTTCCATAAAAAATATTCAGATAGGCATATTAATTTTTATTTTATGAGCATTTTTTATCTTTTTTTCACCTATCTCGATGTTTATTTTTAATAAATTAAATCATATATCAGCAATAAACTAAAAACCTAAAAATTACACTTCAAAACTAAAAATTACAAAATTATAAAGATTTGATATTAATTATTTTTTACTTGTTAGTTTTGGTTTCGGTTTTTATTAACATTGTTATTTTTATGTAACCATAAATTAAGGCTGGGTCGTATCAGGACACACTGTATATGACTAAAGTTTTCAAAACAATATATACTTATGCCCCTGATATCGATTCATTTAAAAATATCGTTAAACGTCACTTTTTACGTTCAATATGGCTCGATTAAAGTTAATCTGTTTATCCTTTTTTTCCTTTATTTTAAAATAATTCTATTCCAATTGACATTGCATGTGTTATATTTCTTTTTTGTGTATTAAGAGCACCATCGCATAAAATTTATTTTATTATGTCTCCATAACATAAGGTTGCCTGGAAGAGATCGCTGTTTTGGCGATAAGGTCGCTTTTGTATATCACTTAGTTTTTAAGTTTCTTTTAATGTATTTATTTTTATTTATTCTGACGCACAATAAAGAGGTATTCTATTCTATTCTACTTTTTGTAATAAATATTAATTCTTTTTCAGAAAACTACAGTATTACACTAAGTAACTACCATAAGGGACAACTAGATTGTGGATACTATTATTTTGAAATCGTAAACTATTATATCCGCATAAATTCAGTCGATTCTTTGACTTATAATTTTGAAAATTTGAATAGCACTAATCAATGTTCCCGTAAGTATATTGTTCATGTATTTTTTAAAACGCATACATCCATATCTTCACACCAAGTCTTTTACAGTGTAGGCAGAGATTTTCGAGTATCAAGGAACTCATTTGTCTTATAACGTAATTTTCTGTTTTCATTTATTTTATGTGATAGTACAA
>NJDC01005270.1:45906-67732 GCA_002245475.1 Calephelis virginiensis
GAATAGCACTAATCAATGTTCCCGTAAGTATATTGTTCATGTAAATTTTAAAACGCATACATCCATATCTCCACAACAAGTCTCTTACAGTGTAGGCAGAGATTTTCGAGTACCGAGGACCTCATTTGTCTTATAACGTAATTTTCTGTTTTCATTTATTTTATGTAATAGTACAACTTACAACTCGACTCGTCCGGATTGGTACTACCGCCTAACCTATTCCTGCCGCCATAACGTCAGTGCTTACGATTAACGTGTTCCGGTTTGGAGGATAAGATAGCCGATAAACTTGCTTTTGTTTGAAGCCTAACATCCCGTCCTTAGGTTGGCAATGAACAATTCCTACATTTGGTGTCTCTAGTCGGCAGGAATTTCCTACCACCAGGAAATTTCATTGCAAAATTACAAGCTCACCACTCTCCTGACGGTAAGATATAACCGTAGCCTAGGTATAAACACTGTTATAGGTGCACCACTGTTCAATGGCTGGAGTGTTAGGCTTACCGTTCAAAGCTGGCTTTTCCTTTAACCCTAGCAAATTCCACTGTCACTTTGCTAACTATAATAAGAAAGGCGATAGATTCCTACCTGCATAATACTCTACCATCAGTTGTACTTCTGATGATAGCTGATTTAACCAATTTTTGGCTTTTATAAGTTCCCAGGTAAGTATATTGTCTATTACATACTGGGAACGGACTGGTATACGGAAATACTTGAATGTAACAGTCCACATTTTTTATATATATTTTCATACTAAAACTATTTTTTTTATTTCTTTTACGTTCAAACACTGAACAAGAATGCGGCTCGCTTAGCGGTAAAAGATAACCACAGCGTATAGACATCATAGATGTTGTAGGTGCGTTGCTGTCCTGTGGCCGGGTTGTTAGGCTAAGTCTGCAACTATACCGGCTAGTTTTTACATAATTCTTGTCTAGATTTTATCGTGTGTGTTATTTTTTGTCTAGTTTTTGTTGATGATTTGTCTTGAAAACTTGCATTCATTTTATTTATTTTAATAAAGTATAGAAAGACAATTGAGTAAACCGACCTTCTTTTCCATTCTAATGTTAAACTTTTCCACCACTGTAAAGAAAGTGTGATAGTTGTTACCATTATACTTTTCGAAAAATGACACAAAACTGTTGTACATTTAAAACGCCTATGAACAATGAAGATTTAAACGATATGTTAACCTTGCCAATGTTACTGACTTCCGCCATTGTGTCCATACTGTATGATATCCTTTCTTACTACCATATCTTCTCAATATTTATTTATCCTATCTTTATTTAAATGATACGTTAACCTGAGGTTTAGATTACACTTTCTCTAAATTATTCACCTTGCCAATTCTACTGACTTTCGTCATTATGTCTACACTGTGTGATAATTCGATCTTCCTATCCTATCTTCTCCATAATAATGTTACTTTTTTCCACCACTGTGCCTATACAGTATGGCAATCCTAACATGTGCCAGTTTATATTTCGAAATCCTTTTTGTAATAGAAATGCGAAAGTTTGTGAGCATGAATGGACGATTGTTACTCATTCACGCAAAAGCTACTGAAATGATTTAGACGAAACTTTACAGGCACTTTACTTTTCTTTTCCCCGTGTTGGTCCGGGCTCCTTTGCAGAATAGACCATCTGCCGTCCTTGCCAGGCTTGCTAACTAACACCGTGACATCTGACTAGGTGGTAGAGTTTCGCAGCGACTCGCCCGGATCGGTACCACCGCCTTACCTATTCCTGCTGCCATAACGTCATGACGTGTTCCGGTTCGGAGGGTAAGGTAGTCGGCAAACTTACTTTTGCTCGAGGCCTAACATATTGGCTTCAGGTTGGCAACGCACCATTACCAACTTTGATGTCTCTAGGCGGCGTGAATTTCTTACCATTAGGAAATCCGTCTGCTTGTTTGCCTTCCTATAACATAAAAAAAAAATTATAAAACAAAGGCCATAATTCATTAAAAAAATACAGCGAAGCCGCGAGAGTAAGCTAGTTTGTTATAAATCATTTTCATACACAGTACATATCGAACTGTACTGTATAAAATATAACTGTATAAAAAATATTTCATATTTTGGTTTGTTTTCTATGATTCTGATGATCAGAAAATTTTTTCTACTTGCCATAAAATACTAATTACAAAATATTTTCACAGTTGAGGATTTGAACGAATTCCTTAATGACAACCCACAAGAAGCGGCAGTACCACTTAGTGACCCAATATGGCTTCCCGTCTTTTCCGCACTAATATCAGCTTACAATGATAAAGTTTTGGGAACATTAGCAACTGACCCTTCTGATGTTGATATAAACCAAAACTGTGCCTAAAACAATTAAATAATTTAAAACCTGTACTAAGAATTTAAAATATATAACTAATATGATATTTGTATTTATAACGTCCACATGTCTATTTTAAATATTTGTTTGTTAACATTCCAACATTTTGTAATGTATTAAATTATTTTAGTTACTCAGCCGTAGAAATAAAAAAGTATAAAATCTATTTACATGTGTTTTTATTTGAAATCCCATGTTTTCACAATAAAATTATTGTAAAAATAGGTATTCAATTTTTTATTGACTATATCTAAATTATCACATATTCAACAAACTTATAAACTATTGGTTCTTAACCAATAGATAAAAAAGGACACAAAGCCGCATCTTAGCGGAGACGTAGAAGGCGAAGATGAATCAGGCGATTACATTTTTTACAAAACTTAATTCACGATATAAAAAAATAGGTAGTAATTATTACTAATGCAAACATTAGGATAACGGATATAAGCCCTTGCATGAGACCCATATTAATTACTAAATACAATTACAACAGTTTACTATACATCTTTTTCAGAAGAAAGGCAGGTATAAAAGATAAAAATAAAAAACGGGTTACACTAAATAAAATAAAAAACACACCGGGAGTGCAGGCAAGAGTGAAAACTTGAATATTAACGTTGTGCGTTATTGATATTTTGGAATGGTTAAGGAATAATTTTGCACGAATTGCTTTAATTATTAGTATGAAAGTACCTACTATCATTTATGTGGATAAATACAATATTCATTTTTGTGCTATGGTACACAAACATGACAACATGAACATTTGCGCAAGCGCCCTGCGCCGTCTTACGTGTTTTCAATCAGGTCACGTGTCCTGACGCAAGTTTAGAGTTCTTACCCATTCCAAAAAAACGCCGCTAAAGAAGTTTTCACTTCAAAAATTCATGATGACTTCATTTCTAATATTGAGCCCAAAAAGTGGTTTCAATATTTACCTCTATACGTAAATATAATTAAAATTATTTAATCTGCAATTTTTATGGCGTAAAAAAACAGGCAAAATAGTGTGCTAAGAATGAATGGGACTTACCGGAAGCTAAAACTCCCAAACATATCCAGCTCCACACAATTCACACACCACTAAACTGTTTTTTTAGCACCAACAATACACACACTACTAAAAACTCAACGTACGTTTCGCTTCGTAACCGAAGCTTCATCAGGAGAAATCAACTGCACTCCACGAAGGTCGAGCAGATACTGGCGCGCGCGCATACAACTCGCTCTTTTCGCGAGTTCGCGTGCGGGTGTGCTTTAGTGAGTTCGCGTGGTGGGGTAGCACTGTTGTTGTTAAACAATACTTCACGATTTTCAATACTGCGTGGCCAATTGCCTACAGCAGCAAGCACGAGGTCCATGTCAAAAATGGCGGCTGCTTTAATCAGGGATAACATTTGTGACTCCAAATTGAGATGAGATTTTGAGCAGGCTTCAAGTGTTTCTATATTTTGTAATCCAACGGATTCAAGTCTGGAATGGAAGAGGGCCAGTTTTTGTGGCAGATGAAGTCTTTTTCATGTGCAGCCAGCCAGTCTTGCGTGCTTCTCGCTCTATGGGCTGGCGCAGAATACTTTACATGAGTAATTTTCGACAAAACCGCTGGTGGTACAGTGCTACGCTGCAACTTGTCCCATGTGGGGATTTACCGTCTTACCTATTCGTGCCGCCACAATGACAGCATCGGATTATTTCGCGCGTTCCTCAATACGGCCTGCAATCCCCAAAGAGGAGAGTAAAAACGATAATAAATACCTAAATAGTGAGCTACTGACATTTTGATGTTAAAGTTTTGTTTGTACGACAACTACCAGATATATTTGAAGACATTAAAGTAGAGTTGCCACTCCTATTTTTTACTCTAGTACTGAGTAACGAAAATCTACTGACGCGAACCTCAGTCTTCTTGATTGTGTTATGCATTGCGATTCGCCTCAACCAGACACACTCCATCTTTAATTCAATTCAAAAATTCAAGATTTGTTCTATTCCTGAGCTTAAAAGTATGAAAAATCCATCCCCTGCTAATCGAAAACTTCAATACTACTACTGCATCATTCCAGATTCTGACTAGGTGGAAATGTTTCAATAACTTTACTAGATACCTCTTCTTTATTTTTCCTGCTGCCCTCAATATATGTGTTCAAATGTAACTGGTAGGCTACCTAGTAAAATTACTAAAGCTTAATATTTAAAATTATAGCTGCACACTAGCATAGCACTGTTAAATATTTGGTGTCATTATGCGCCTTAATCTTAACATCAAGGGATTTGTGAAGAGAACAAAAAAAGAAATTGTGTATGTGTTTGCCTTTTCTTAACATGAAAAACGAATACCCCGCCTTTTCCCATTGTTATTTACTTTGTTAAATTTTTGTTTGACATCTAATTGAATAAATTTTACATTTCAGCTCTAGTTTGGATGAACTAAATTTCAATATGATCTTCTGTCCCAAATTGAGAATCATCGGACAACTTGATGCTTATATTCTAGAATTCCTTGTCACTGGACAAGGAAAGTATGTTGAAATATTGGCACGTAGGTATATGTTACTTTATGTCTGTTTTTTTTATTGTGAAATCAAATTAACCTTAGACAAATGAATATTACAGAAAATATTTAGAAACAGTATTTTTTGGAATGATTTGAATGTTGGAACCCATGACGAAAATTAGACGACTTTCCCTTTCACTATTTTAACTTATCGCAGACCCTCGTTTTTTTTAATTTAGTGCTTTTATATGAAATAAATCATTGAGAAGTGCAACATCTATTTATTTTTTACACGGAAAAGAGGAAATCAAAAAAGGTGGATTACTTTTTATCGTAACTATTATTTCTATTTCAGAAAACTACAACATTGAACTAAATAACTATCATAAGCGACTACTTGTGTGTGAATACCATTATTTTGAAATTGTAAATTATTATGTAAAATAAATCCATTACAGGGCCATACTAGTTTCGGCTGTAGAAGGATACTTTATCAGTTTCTGAGTAGTTTGGATTATGATCGGACTGAAAACTTAATAAAAGTGAATAATTTGTAATATTTGAACTTTTATAACCTATATCTAGTATATTCTTGTTTATATATGACTATATGTATTGTTATCTTAAGTAACTTTTTATTTTATACATACATAAACTTTATAAATGAACTGATCTCTTTATAAATGAATTTTATAAATGAATATATATATAAAAGTAAGAAGTAAGAAAAAAATGTTAGTACAATAAAAAAACAATGTAAATTTCTGTTTGCTTTACGTTTACTGTCCGTTCTATCTATTTATGTTCAAGTGATTTGTGTGATATTCAACGCAACCGGACTATTGTGTTATTTTTTAAAGATACCCTAAGAAAGTAAAAAAGTTTAGTTTGTTTTTCTATCGTGACAATCTTACCTTGCCGTCACACAGTCTTCACTAGCAAGGAAGGTAAAAATCTTTGCATAGATTTTGTGCACTAAGTATCATTAATCTATTCGTGTAAATTAATAAAAAAAAAATAAAAAAATTATATAAAAAAATATTTCATCTACTACACACGCATACTTTAGAAACGTAATGCGTGTACTCATCGTAATTACACAAAAACAAAGACAAAATATTCAAATAAATAATCTTTGACAGATTGTAACTTATCCACATACTTCTTTATATACACTATCAGCGAGTAAGCAGCTAAGTACTAACGGTAAAATAATTGTCTCCAAATTATTGCTATAATGTTAAACTATTTTCACAAAATTTATGTTTTTTGAAAAAATAAAAATTATGTTATCTTATTTTATCTTATTATTGCCGTATAAATTCCATCGATTCTTTGGCTTACAATTTCGAAAATTTAAATAGCACTAATCAATGTTGCCGTAAGTGTATGCTTTTGTTTACACACATTTTTAAATTATATAAATTAATCTAGTCTCAAGATAAGCAAATTTTAGGCTTGTTAATTATAATATGGTTGTTAGTCAACGATACTATTACATATAAGTACTTAAATTAACGGTATCATCTCGCCTATTTCCTTTTTTAGTTATTTTTAGCATTTTTGACTCCTCCTCCCCCTTGGTGATACATCGTGATGTTTAAGGTTACCCCCCCATCCCCCACCTAACATGACGTGTATTTTTTTAGCCAACTTACCGACTATAATTTTTGTCGGTGTGTTAACCGTTTTCCATTTCTAAATCGATATTTTTTTTATTTAAAACGTCGCACTTCCGGTTTGATGGTTTTTTTTTTGAAAGATAGGTCATGACTTTAAGATGGTCACGCCAAATGTTGACTACATCCCACTAGTGGTTTTGAGTTTAACTTAATTAATAGGTACTTATAATAAAAGTGTAGACGAATGAATTAGCAACATTAAAGACATTTACAAGAAATTGCTGCTGACTAAAAAGTGACAGGTTATTAGCATTAGTACAACTTTTAACTATATGTCTTTCGGGCTGTACCATGGCCGAGATTCGCGCCGAATCTACATAACCGATCGTAAGGAAATTTAGCTGACAGGTACTTTATGTTTCGATTAACGTTATATGATACTTTTATACCGCTCGCTAAAGGGGTTTACGTTTAGGAGGAGAAGAATTCTAAATGTAGATTGTGCTGCAAACCAAGTAGGTATGTAGCACAAAAATAAAAGTCAGAAGTTTGAGTGAGTATGTTCGCGCCCGTATCCCTAAATATGTCGGACAGGACGAGCCGAAGACGCTAAATCTACAATGAGATAGTTGGCAAACAAAAGCAAGATGAAAAACGTTTTTGTTATTAAAAAAATTAAAAAACAATTTTGTTTTTAGTGTCTGACCCTGGAATCAAATCCATGTCATGTCCAACACCTGACCACTAAACCACAGAGGTTATATAAAAAGATAACAAAGAAAAATAAAAACAAAAAAATATAGATCAGTCAGGCTTTTTTCAACACTTTAGAAGTGGATAATTGCAGTTTAGAAATCGCGACTTGATTACGCCTTCAATGATAAAATAAATACACGTGATATTTCGCTACAACCCGCTTCCCCCTCGTAATACTTCGTGATTTTTGGCTTACCCCCTCCCCCCCTTTCCAGCCTCGCGTGATTAATGGACGGCCCCTAAGACTAGCTGAAAACACTAAGCCCCACAATGTGATAGGTGGCAAACCTATCGCCAACCAGTCACACATCCAATATCGGGCAATTTTTAAACAATTAACATACGTTTTGTATGTTTATAAACAGATAATATACTTTGTTATTTATCACATAAAAAGTGCTTAGTTAACAAAAGTTATGTCTCACGACTTTGGAATCATACCAAATCCTACTAATCATAAATCATACTAATAACATTAGAAATGTAAAAGTTAGTTTGTTTGGATGTTTGTCCGTCAAACGCGCAGAAACTACTGAACGGATTTTGATGAAATTTGGAATATAGACAGGGCATAAGCTGACTTGGGTGATAGAATTCTTTTGTCCCGATTAAATGCTCTCTTGGGATAAAATAGGAATCTTGATATTCCTCAATCACACCGAAAATAATTGTGAACGGATATTGTTGAAACTTGGTGTAGACCTTCAGTTAGTGAGTTAGTTAGATGGTAAGATATTTTTTTATTCTTATTAAGTGCTCCCGTGGGATAAAACTGGAACCTTGGTGTTTAACGTGACTAAAGCCACAATAAATATACAAGCAACTTATGAAACGCCACTGAAAGAAGGACAGCGGAGTTCACATACGAGCACGTCCACTATTGCCGCAGCCCATAATGGGCCTCTAAAAAAGTCCGCTCAACTGTCCCGGCCCGATTTGGGCCTCGACTGTCGCGCTCCATTCTCAATTCAAGTTTGTTCAAGTAAACTTCGTGTATCCAAACAATTTTTTTTAGTCTGTTGCAGAATAAACAACCCGTCGTATTAAAAAGTTCGAAGTATGTCAACATTGTAAAAAAATTTTCGGAACGAGTTGAGTTGGCATGATTTATTCATCCGTTGCGCCTTTTTCGAGTATATGGTCGGTTAGTGACTTGAAAACCAAAAGTGATGTGAAAATGTGTTAGTTCAGTGTTTAAATTATATTTTGGTAAGTGATAAACAATTTTATAAACATCATTTAGCTAGTTTTACATAAAATTTAGCGATATTTAAGTCGGTCATGTATGTATGTATGTACTTGTGACGTAACGGCCCGATCGATTTTAACTATTTCTAATTATATAATAAATTATTCTTGTAAATAACATTTGTTATATGTTTATATGACATATCTACAGATAAAACATATAAGTTTTATGAGTGTCTTCCACTAAATACTCCATAATATGAGATAATTAAATATCACGTGACACTTTTTTGAACTTGCAAGAATTTAATTCTAAAGAGCTTGTGTTGTAAAATATTTGCATGGACATTGTTGTTTTTGTAATTGCATTATGTTAAACGTTTCATGTTCTTTCGAATAAAGTATACAGAAGGTAAATAAAACACGTTTGTTTTTAGTAAGAAATGTTTTTCTTGGGAAAATTGGGAAAAAACACGGAAAGTTTTTTCACATTTTGTTTGTTGTAAATGATTATTTACAACAAACAAAAATTAATTCTCAAAGATTCTAAAAATATATACATGTACATGTTTTTAATACATAAATCGAAATATATCATCGTTATTCGCCAATTTTATTTTGCCGCCATTTTTCGCCAAACGTGCTGGCTATCAGACGGAAAAATCGCGGAATAATTGACGGAACTGTTGAGGGGTTAAAGTTTGTGAGAATGAGTAAATGTATGTTACTCTTTCACGCAAAAACTACTAAACGGATTTAGATAAAACTTTAGAGGAATATATTTTGTACAACAGAATAAGACATAGACTACAATTCATAAAAAAATACTTTAAAACACGAGAGAAGCCCTGTTTGGAAGCTAGTATGATAATAAAAGTATAACAAAATTAGTTCAGTACTTCTATAATCTTTAAATGGACATGATTATTATTTAATAACTTTTAAACTTAAAAAAACAAATCTGGTTAAAAATATTTGTATTTTGTCAAGGGCGCATTAACCATTTCTTTGTTCATTCTATAACAATTTTGACATACATTAGAGCGTACGTGAGAGATGGCTGTTCTATAATCAACCGAGGACTTTATATGACAACGCATAAAATAAATTTCGTCATAATCTAGTCAGCATTTTTCGGAAATGCATTTTCAGATTTTATTTGTTGTTTTTGTTAGCAGCTGCTCTTTTACAGGTAATTAATTATTATTGTTTACACTTTTAATGTCTCCTCTTCTATTCATCTTAGTGGTTTTAGTAGTTTGATGTTGGTGTTGAACACATAAGTACTCGGGTTCAATTCTCGAGATGAGTAAATAATTTTTATTTTCTACTTACTACAAACAACGTCGCCTGGGATTCAATAATTTCCTAGTTTCCGATAGGTTTGTCACCTATCAGATTGTGGGACTAATTTAATTGTAGGTACCCCAATGCTATTTTCAAAATTATCTTAAACTTTTGAGAACGATTTTAATCATCTCAATATTGTTCCATTGGAAGATAACAGAGATTTTTAGTTGTTCAGACTTTCTAGTCGAAGACAGTTAAAAATTTAATGCCGTTATATTTTAAAGTATAAGCAATTGCAGTAACTGTTAACCTGATAACTCAAATAGGATCGAAAATATTTGAATTTTGTCAAATTAATAGATTAAAAAAAACTAAGGATTTAATTAAAGAAAGTTCTATATTAGGATTATATAGCAAAGGAATAAAGGAAAGGAAAGCAAGTATACAGAATTAAAAAAATAAGATATATAGTTGTGCTTTACAAACTATGTAAGGTGTCTCACAGGTATTTATATTGAGACCACTTATTTATTTAATTTACACAAATAACAAAACGTCAAGAATATAATAAAACATAACATTACAGTCACAATTCTGTGTTTCCAGCATCAACATGTCCAGATGATACCTCAAACCAACCGGATACTGACACTAGTACGAGTTTGGAGCAATATTTGACCAGCGTGCTGTATAGAGTCCTCACAGGAGCATGCTCTGGTATCAGTCAAGTGGACCCGCTTAACATTCCCTATGTACAAGGAAATTTTGCCACATTTCAATATTACAATAATAATACTGTAGTAACTGGACTAAGTCAAACCAATATTACTTCTCTGAAGTAAGTATTGCTGATTGATTAATTATTATTTGCAGGAGTAAATGGAAGAGTTTTCGCTGTGTTGGTCCGGGCTCCTTTGCAATATAGATTATCTGCCTTCCTTCTAGGAATCTCGTAAAGGCATAGGCTTACTGTAACTAACATGGTGACATGGTGAAAGTTTTTCGCAGCGATTTGTTCGGATTGATACCAACGCCTCATCTATTCATAATGTCAGTGGTTGCTGTTGACGTATTCCAGTTCGCAGGATAAGGTGGCCGGTAAACTTAATTTTGCTCGAAGCCTAATATCCCGGCCTCGGGTTGGCAATGCACAATTAGTGTCTTCTTCATTTCGTCATTTTTGGTGTCTATAGGCGACCTGAACTTCTCACCTCTTTTGTTTACCTTTCATTCAGTATTGTAACAAAAATAGTTCTATGCAATTTTAATAGAATTGGTGTTATAGCCATACCTATTTCTGGCGCCACAATATTAGCATTCATATATTGAACTGTTTCTATGCTTGGCACTTGCTAACACTCTATTTTGTAATTATAAATATTTATAATATGTGTAATATTATATGCCACCTTAGCCCTAAATATCAGAATATTTCGAAAAAAAATTTCACGAAAAACATTTAGATTAAACCCGATTAAAGAGGAAGGTTTATATGTATACTTCATAACCATGTGAAGCCGGGGCGGGCCGCTAGTGTATATATAAAAAAGGAAGTCGTGTTAGTTACACTATTCATAACTCAAGAATCTTAGAACCAGGAGAAGGACAAAGGATACTTCTTATTCCATTGGATTGCGAGGAGAAAATTAGGAAAACATTTTAATTTATCCCATGAAAACTGAACAGGTGGAACGAAGTTTGCCGGAACAGCTAGTACTATCATAAATAATTCAATGCTATTATTGAAATTTACAGAATAAGTGAAGACTTTTATATGACACAAATCAAGTTGGATATACCTTCATTTGCAATTAATTCTCTAACCGACTTCACGGGGTACCTCCTTTACTTACCTTCTAATGGCGTTGGCGCTTTGGAACTGGATTATGGTCTGTATCTTTGAAGTGAAAACTTTTTAGCGGCGTTGTGCACTTTTTGGAATGAGTAAAAACTTCTAAACTCGCGTTAGGACACGTGACCTGATCGAAAAATCGTGGGACGGCGCAGGGCGCATGCGTGAATGTTCGTGTTGTCATGTTTGTGTGCGATAGCACAATAAATGAATATTTTACTCTACCACATAACACAAACATATACTTTCATACTGATAATTAAAGCAATTCGTGCAAAATTATTCCCTTACCATTAAAAATATCAAAAATGCGCAACGTTAATATTCAAGTCTTTACTTCTGCCGGCACTGCCGGAGTGTAACCCGCCTTTTTTGTATATTTGTTACGCGATTACTCAGTGAGTAGCCAACCTATTTTATTTTTTTTAGAAATATCGGTTGTGATTCCGAGTCGGTCCCATATTAATTTTATCATGGTCCAACTTGTAGTTTTTGATTTAAACTAAATATGGCGTAAGTTTTTAAATTAATATTTCTCTTGATAAATGTATGCATTATTAAGTGTGGCCCAAAAACCAGTAACAGATTGCTTACAAAAGTTATGTTGGATCATTTCGGGACCATTTTCTATCTTTCGAAAACAAAATTAATTCGCGACCGCAGGTTTTCGCGAAATCCCGGGCCTCAGGTTGGCAACGCACCATTACCACTTTTGGTATTTATAGACGGCATGAATTTCGTACCATCAGGAAATTCCTCTGGTTGTTTGCCTTCTAATATCATAAAAATTAAAAATAAAAAAGTTTTTTGCAGTTTTACTGTGCTTAAAATGATAAAACTATTTTTACACTTACAGGTAGATACTCTATGAAAATCTATGTTCAGCTTATTCTAGTGGGGGACGATACCTGTCAATATCTGCAATTTGGAAATTTCTCTGTAGATGCGCAAGCTCTAGGGCCGATCAATTTCAATCTTCGTCCTATTTATGACAATGACAATGGTAACGATGTTAGTAAGTATCAATCAACTTTATTTTTTAACTTCTTCCAGGAATATTATCAAAGTCTTTTAAATTTATAATTGTATAAAAATATATTTGAAACCGAAAGGTGTCCTTAAGTCTAATTCACGTATCAAACATACTTTTGCTCGAGGCCTAACATGCCAGATTCAGGTTAGCAACGCACCATTACCACCTTTGATGTCTCTAGGCGGCGTGAATTTCTTACCCTCAGGAAATCCGTCTGCTTGTTTGCCTTTCAATATCATAAACAGCGAGTGCTAGGTAGAATCAGGGTACCCACGACTAGCTGAAGATTCTTAGTCTCACAATATAGTAAAACATTGAAAAAAAAACATTTTCTTTTTGAAATCGAACCTGAGATCTTATGAAATCGAGTCCAACACCGGACTGCTATATTACAGAGGTGACATTCACACATTTTTGTTAAAAGACATGATTGGACTTAAAGGAATATTTAATATGAAAAACAAAACGGTTGCTTTGATGAAAGCAATCAACAAGTGACATCAAAATCAGTTTCATTAAAATATCTGGAACTAACGAACCAGTATTAATGTCTCAGCATTTAAGAGGCAAATTAAGAAATAAAAAACTGTATAAGGCGGGACTGACTGGACTTGCCCAAGTAGGGATCCCCCGCCTTATTTATTGCTGCCGCCATAGGGCCAGGCCACAACACTGCGTTGCGACGTTGCATCACAAAAACGACGTTGCACAGCAATGCCATGCGATGTCGTAACAAACTAGAAACTAAACTGTTCGTTACCATCTTATCATACGATGTCGTATCCGGTGAAATTTTTGCGTTGCGACATCGCAATGTAACGCATGTGCGACGTCGTTTTTGCGATGCGACGTCGCAACGCAGTGTTGTGGCCTGGCCCATAATGATGATGTCATGTTCCGGTCCCGAGGGTAGGGTAACCGGTAGACTGTAACCCCTACCTTGCAGGCCTAATACCCCTGCCACAGAACAGCGGCTGCCTGTCTGCCTGCGGTTATTACCATCGTAGCATCAAGAGAGCCGCGTACTTGTAAGCTGTCTTTTGCCATAAAAAAGAATACTTGCTTGTATTTTACCAAGTACCAAGTAGAACCTACTTCAATGTTTCGATATTTGAAAGTCTATTATTTATGAAAATAATATTTTTATTACAGCAACCCAAAGAAACAATTTCCTCACAGAAAACTATGAAGATATGGCATTCTTCATTCAAGATCCAAAAATGGAACCAATAGTACAAAGTATATTGTCATATGCTAATCAAGAATTGCTAACGGTGTCGTATAACACTTTGACAAGCGTCTTCGGTTGTCCAGCTACAGCAGACTAGTGCAAAATTATTCAGTTGCTTATAACTGCTCTCTCTATAAAAAATATTTTGTGTCCATAACTGAAAGTGAAAATAAAAATCAAAGTTAACTCTTGTTTTGGCAATGCATTTCCAGAGTTGTAGTTACATAAGTTAAGTATCTTCACGCCCATATCCCCGAAGAGGTAGGCAGAGGCGCAACTAGCGGGTCGAATCCGGGACCTCGAGAAGTCAAGTTCGACGCCAGACCGCTATACTACTGAGGCGATAGTAGTTACTATTAAAAAAAGTATATAAATTCATACACAAAGAATTCTCATAAAAATATTAAGTCCTCAGCAGAACATACCATCTACTTCTCACAACGGGTTAGAAAGGAATTAAAAATTTCGCCACGGGACTTGAATCCTCAGTAGCTCAATTGGTTAGAGCATTCGTCGGCTTGAGACGAAAGGTTACAGGTTCAAATCTTGTCTGGGGCGAAATTTTTTCTTTCTTTAAAATTTATAGAAATCTACTTCTCAGCCTGGCAGCTTGTATGAGGCAGCATAGGTTAGATAAGACATTAGTAACAGGACCACTGGTGGTAGAATAAACATTCTACCACCAGTGGTACCACAGCAACTTGTCCGTGTAGGATTCCGGTTTGGAGGTTAGGGTAGCCATTAGACCTATGTATATAATAGGCCCAAATTCCGGACACAGGACTGCCACTCACATACACAATTTACGTTGCTATGAAATCATCTAAATCGGGCCTCACTGTATCTCGTTTCAATAGTTTCGGTTACTTACCTACTAGGAATTGCACTACCCAATGAGCGCTCATCAAGAGGAGGCTGTAATCTGCTACGTCAATGAGAAGGGAAAGTCTTAAGGGCCATACGGAATCAGCGAATATTTAAAGTATCTTAGGCACTGTTTTAATTTTCTGAAGTTATTTCTCGATTTTTATATACGATTATTGATGCGACTTATTATCACTAAATCTCCTAGGATGAACAACAAATTAAAACAATTTTTAAGGTAAACTCTTGTACTTTTCATAATATACTTCATTTCACACTTTGTGTTATACTTTAGCCAGAAACGAGTACAAGAATTGACCTTAAAAGTGTGTATGCAATGGAATCCCACCAAGTGCTGACGATTAAAAGTATATGTTCTAATAAATCAACAGCTAGTATTGGAAAGAATCTTCACGACCACATTTCCAACGAGTTAGACACAAGGTGGCAAAACTATCACCTCCTTTTACCTATCCAAACTCTGAGAAACTCTTCTTTCGTTAGAAAATCGAAAACTCTTTTATGGAGTTCCCCAACCCAGGACTCGAAGCCAATACCTTAATCAACGGTAATTCTTTACATCTAGCCAACAGTGGTGAACTAATATTTATACGTAACTATCAGGTAAGTGCTTTGCTACGTATATAGCATGAATGATGCTAGCCCAACAAAACACAAAAAGAAAAAAAAACAAATGAAAAAAGTTTCAATATGACAGCTCATATCCCATGAAAAAAGTTTCAATTTCACTGAAAAATACCCATTAAAAATGATCCGCCATGTATTGATTTCATTTTTTACAAAAGATGTGATAAATGAAGAACCGCTTGACAGATTTTATGCAAACTTCACATAAACCATCTACTAAATAGTTGAAACAAAGCCTAAACATTTGGTTTGGATAGGTGAGCCTGTTATTGAGTTATAAAATTACAACGAAAAGTGGCATTGATTTGTATAGGTTACAATAAGTAACTCGGTATAATTTGTTTACATTATTCTATTGTTACCGCACTGTAACCATGGAGACCATGAGACAAGTACATAGAAAGTTAACTTGTCTAAGAGATTAAATAGGATTTAACAACTGCAGTTTTCGACGCACCAGTAATATATGTACACTTAGATACGATTACTATCATATTTTTTTATGATATTGGAAGGCATAAAAGGTGACGGATATCCTGATAGCAGGAAATTCACGCGGCCTAGATACACCAAAAGTGGTAATGGTGCGTTGCCAACCAAAGGCCTGGATGTTAGGCCTCGAGCAAAAGTAAGTTGACCGGCTACCTTATCTTCCGAACCGGAACACGTTAACGGCAAACGCTGATATTATGGAAGCAGGAATAGGTAAGGCGGTTATGATAATTTCTCTAATATATTAAACCAATAGTATTACCACCTCACCAGTTATCAGTGCTCGCCAGTGTCGTATTGCGAACTGGAGAGTTAAGTAATGCTAGACTTGTATAAGTGACCCAAATATTCTGGCCATAGCGGGCTTCGTTACTCCGGATCCTCTGTATACAATAGACTTTCTACTCTGCCTGGCAGTTTGTAAGATATGAGCATAGCTTAAATGGGTCTCAACAAGACCACTGGTAGCAGTGTGCTTTGCAACTTACCCGGGTAGGTATCCATTGCCGTATGTATTCTAGCCGTATGAAACTGTCATGTTCCAGTCCGGAGGATACTGTATCCAGTAGACTTGCACAATAGGCCTAACATCTCGAAGACCAGGGCAGCGACACCTGTAACATCTATAGTGTCTATAAGTCACGGGTGTCTTTTCCATCAGAAAAGCGTCTTACCACTTATATCTAGACGTCTATAGGCAACAGATCTCTGTCACCATCCGGAGAGTTAGTTACTTATTTGATACTAGCAGTTTCACGCAGCTTCGCCTGCGTAACTTATCTTCTACTACATCGATTTTAATGAAACGAAGCCTATGTCACTCAGGGATAATGTAGCATTCTAAAGGTGCAAGAATTTTTTAAATCGGTTTAGTAGTTTCGGAGCCCATTCATTTCAAACGAACAAAATACCAAACAATTCCTCTTTATATATAATAATACCTGTAGTATTATGATGTACAAATTTATAAAAATGTTTAAACGTTTATTTGTTTATATGTAAGGTCACACGTGTGAAATAGCAGCATTACTCTGTTTCTTCCGTAGAACTATTAACTAATATGAAATACTTTTCCTCAATAAAAATTTCACATAACTCACGTAGGTATTTTCTAATAATAGTGATAAACAATTATAAAGAAATGAAATAAGACCGCAATGAATGAATGAGGAATGTCATTTATTGCAATAATAAACATAACGTAACCTTTTTTGTTGACATTCTATGGTCAAGTCACCAGGTTTGTATCCGAGGTTAGCTTTTATCTGGTTTATTAATAAACATAGATTATCGCCTCTGTCGTTTAGTCCATAAATGTTGGACTTGATTTATTAAGCGGGTTCGATTCTGGGGTCGGGCAACAAAAAAAATTTAGTTTTCCTATTTTGTAACAAAAATAACGTTGCCCGGAATTGGATATGTGCCTTAATGGCGATAGGCTTGCTACCTATCATATAGTGGAACTTAGTGTCTTCAGCTAGTCGCGGGTGTCCTGGTCGTGTCTCTGCCTATCGCTTCGGGGATATGGGCGTGAAGGTACTTAAGACTAAATTAAGTGTTACGGTAAATTGGTGTTATAGTCTATATCAGTGAAGTAAAGATTATAATACCAGCATTAACCTTTGAGTACTTTAGTCCATGTGTAATAATAAGGCGGAAATAGTCTCCGGGACCGGTTTGCATGAAATGAGTCATGAATGTGACGAAATGAGACGGGTCTGCAAGAACCGTGGCACTCGGTGCCCTCTGCCTACCCAACCAGGAACTTCGCATGAAGACATGAATGTATGCGTATGTACACAGCGATTTCCTCTAATTTGTGTTACATATTTTAGAATTTATATAGAATTCTTTGAAGTAGGTGAATACGTGAGGTGTTTTACCTTTTACTATCAATGGGTCCAGTTTTAATAATACTTATAAAGGGTAATAAAATAATTAAATTTACTACTATTTTTCTGTGCCAAGCAAAATGTTGTTCTTTGGAATATTAATTTTGTTCATAAGCAACTGCTATTTTGCAGGTAATTATTTTTTTGTGGTAAAGCAGGTTTTTAAAAACGAGGAGTGTTACAAGTTTGATGTGTATGTGTATGTGTGTCTGTAGCATAACTTTTGACCAGAGGGACCGATTTCGATGTTGATTTTTGTTTAGTAGCCTACGTTATCGAGATAGTTACTCGTATTGATTTCATTACCTATAGGTTGATTGATTTTTAATGTTGGAAGATAAATCCCCACTGTGGCTTAGCAGTTCGACTTCGGACTTAACTTCTTGAGGTCCTGGGTTCGATACCCGCGGCGAGCAATTAAAAAAACAAGAAAATGTGTTTTTTTCAATTCCGTTCGATCCCCGGGTCGGACAACAAAAAAATCTCTATTTTCAATTTTCTAATAAAAATAACGTTGCCCAGGATTGGATAGTGCCTGGCTGGCGATCGGCTTGCTACCTGTCACATAGTGGGAATTAATGTCTACGGCTAATCATGGGTGCCCTGGTTCCTACTTCTTCCTACCTTTGTTGGTTGGTTGATGCCTACCTCTTCGGGGTATGGGCGTAAAGATAATTACTTACTTAATTATTTTTCTTCTGTTTGGATATGTGCACATTTCCAATCCCGACCAACATTATTTTTTTTATTAGAAAATTGGAAAAAATTGGAAGAAATTTAAAAATACACATTTTTTTATGTTCTATGTATCATATTTTATATAATATTTTACACGTAGATCAAATCCATAATCTCAAGAAGTCAAGTCATATAAAGAATTGGTCGAATTCAAAGTTTTGTGTAGTTAAATTTTTAAATGTATTTTTTTCTTATTGCAGCTTCCTTATGTCGGTTTCCTTGCCCTCCAATACCAGAACCAGCTACTGACACTTTATTAGAAACAATCCTGACAAACGTATTATACAATGTATTAAACGGTACTTCATGCTCTGGTCCCAATCCTATGGACCCACTGACCATTGAGTCGATTTCTGCTACTTTCGCCAACTTGGAGTATACCGGATCTAATATTGTATATACAGGATTAAGCAACACTTCAATCACTTCTTTAAGGTACGTGATGCTAATAATTAAGGGACGCATTTATAATAACTAGTGGTCGCCCATTGATCGCAATTCGACCATAATAAATTTTAATATCTTGTTGATAAGAACGCCATCTTCATTTCTCAAGACCAACTAATTTGTTTCCAAACTTTTTAGTGCGCCATCTGCGATCTTTTATCGTTATCATTAACACATTTGTTTGTGTGTGTCAAATGCATGGTAGTGTGGGTAATGTTTTATTTATTGATTTAATGTACTTTATAAGCATTATTATTGAAAAATATTAGCGTTCTGCACTTCTCGTACACATAAAATATAAGTGTGCAGAATTTTACGCTTCTGTGTCTGCGCAATTTTCGTATAAAGGATCATAAGTTTTGGCATCACGTATTAATATATAAATTAACAATAATTAAGATACGTGGATCTAATAAGGTAATTTAATAATATTTCTAATTGATATATGTAGAAATTTTAGTGGTGGTGTTTTTATTTTAATTGTTCATCTTTTTTAAGTAACGAAAAAGGGGGATGTTCCATATTCATCGTGTATAATATATGCTATAGTAGGTATTGTATTGAAAAAACTTTAGTTTTTTTTTAATAATCCAATGCAATGGTGCCTCTCTATCTAATATGATATGGCACACTTGACTCTATGATAGCCAGATCAGGCAAAGAAATTCTAGCACGTAGATATAAATATATATGATGTTTTCCATCGTAAGAGCTTGGTAAAACTTCCAAATATTCATATTTATAAACGAAGCAACACTTATACTAAGCAGTTCAAGTTTAAGCCTTGATGATGCAGTTATAAGCGCAACTGGTAGGCTATTTATAAAATAATAAATTATAAGTGGTACGTAAAACAGTACAAGTGTTTCTTCAATTAAAATATAGATATAAATGACTGCATTGGTGGTAAAGTAACCTAAATCACTAGATTACCACCAGTGGCGATGGTGTTATCACACCCCAAAGCCTACACCATAACACATTATAAACTTGTCATTACTTGACATTGTATTGAAAAAAATGTAATTTGGTTATCACATAAAAATAGTTATATTTAGTTAAATAATGAAAAATCAAACGAAGTCACCTCACTGAAGTTCGATCTTATTATCTTTTCATGGAAGAAAATGTATAATGGATGTGGTATTTTTACAGAGTGAGCGAAGATAATAAGATAGTAGCAATGAAACTGGACATTCCAAGTTTCGCAGCTTATGGAGACGCCAATTTTACTGGATACATACTTTACCTACCCTCAAACGGATCTGGACCATACGAAGTAGACTTTGGTATGTCATGTTCATAGTTCTTTGGTGGTTTATACTAGGTTTTATAGTTGAATGCGAGCTCACTTTGTGTTCCAGTTTAGGAAGAGGCAGAAAGCTTCCATAAGAGTCTAACACACCAAGCTCACATTAACACAACCAATGGACAGTTTGTATAAAAAGTAAAGCATCCTCATGCCTCTATCGTCGAAGAAGTAGATAGAGGTATAACAAATTACAGACATAACAACATTTAGTATATTGTGACCAAAAAACTTAAAATCCGAAATGAAGAGAAACATTTGAGTTCATGTTATATTAAGCTGGTTGGACTATATAATAAATTCTAACCATACATGAATGCGAAAGTCTATCAATTTGATTGATGTCAATTAACTCATTTAAATCGGATTAGCTTTTACAGTTGTGGTTATAGCTAGTTGAAAAATAAATATGGCATGTGCAGTACAGACATGAAATATCTTAGGTCCACTAGACAGGATTTTCATAACTTAAATCTACTTATTATTCTTTGTACGACTCGAAACATAAGTTTATTTTGTCTTAAGTTTAACCTAATCAACGTTAATTTATTAATTTATTTATAAAAAAACTTATGAGGAAATCCTTTCGTACAAATAAAAAGAGGTGTGTTTGCTGTACTTTGTACTGTAAAGTACTAAAATTCTTTATGAAAATCTGTTTTTCCAGGACATATTTAAATCTAGAGTTTTTGAAGCTTAGTTTACGTCCAACTTT
This sequence comes from Calephelis virginiensis, assembly GCA_002245475.1. Classification (NCBI taxonomy): domain Eukaryota; kingdom Metazoa; phylum Arthropoda; class Insecta; order Lepidoptera; family Riodinidae; genus Calephelis; species Calephelis virginiensis. Next base: position 66,841 of record NJDC01005270.1, read on the forward strand.
AGATGTTTGGAATCATCCATCCATCATTAAATCTTTAACTTTGCAGGAAGATACTTGTTGAATGTATATGTCCAGCTGCTTGAAGCCCCTGGAAATAATGGATGTCCAGTCTACCAATTTGGTAACTTTACGGTGGACGCCAAATCACTGTCTGCTACGGAATTCAGTGTTGCCAATATAACAAATAACGGCCAGGACGTAAGTAAGTATATCCAAACTAATATATAACAAATTTTAAATTGTTAAGCTATTATTTTTCCCCGTGTTGGTCCGGGCTCCATTGCGGAATAGACCATCTGCCTTCCTGCCAGGCAGCTCGTAAAAGGTGAGAATGTGCCTACCGTCACTAACACCGTGACATCTGACGAGGTGGTAGAGTTTCGCAGCGACTCACCCGGATTGGTACCACCGCCTTACCTATTCCTGCCGCCATTACGTCATGACGTGTTCCGGTTTGGAGGGGAAGGTAGCCGGTAAACTTACTTTTGCTCGAGGCCTAACATCCCACAATGCACTAGTACCACTTTTGGTGTCTCTAGGCGGCGTAAATTTCTTTCCATCAGGAAATCCGTCTGCTTGTTTGCCTTCCAATATCATAAAAAAGGACTTTGCTTAAACATCCACCACGTCGAAATGAGCCCATTCACTGAGACGATCTGCAGCGGCTTTGTCCCTTTAACCTCTATTAGATACAGTTATATTTATAATACATTAATTTGAGGCGCAATTATTATCATTTGCTTATTATGCAAATCTTATAACAACCTTTTTTAAATAATTGTAATTGTAATTAGATTAAATACATTTGTGTCAAACAAATATGCATGTACAAATTCCGTAGTTTTTAGTAAAATAAATTTGAGATAATGATGTATGGATGTGTGTGTGTGTG
>NJDC01005270.1:80214-97803 GCA_002245475.1 Calephelis virginiensis
CGATCATAATATTGATACGTGAAGCGAAAACTTTGAACCACTTTGGATGGAGATTTATGAGATTTGGTACACTTACACAAGTACTAATAAAACTTACGCACCCTTGATTTGGTTTCTAACTTCATTTTTTGTTAGCAAAATGACGTTAACCACCAGATAAACGGGCGCGTAAATTTAAATAAAAAATAAAACATCACACATACTACCATGCATTTGACACACATAAACAAATATGTTGATAACGATAAAAGATCACAGATGGCGCACAAACTACATTCATAATGTTTGGAAACAAACTAGTTACTCATGATAAATGGAGATGGCGTTCTTATTTAAATGATAATTGACAAATAGAAACTTAATAATGGGTCGAATTTTGACTAATGGGCGACCACTACTTATTATAAATTACCAATAAATAATTAAAAATTAAAAATAGAAAAGATAACAAACCAAAATCGATCGAGCTGTCATTAAGTTATACTCGTTATCACCTATTTTTGGTCACAGTTTTAGGGAAAGCCAGATACGCCACTCTGGAACCCTAAACCAGTCATTGGATTTTTTTTGTTATTTAACTACTTTTTATATTTATGTTACAGGGTTAGTGATGATACCCAAATGGTAGCCATTAAGATGGACGTCCCGAGCTTTGTCCTGCAAGGTCAAACAAACTTCACCGGATATATCCTTTACCTACCATCTAATGGGACTGGACCATTCGAATTGGACTATGGTAAGCATTAAAATTGTTTTTTTTTAATAGACGGAGATTATAGAGAATAGAATAATACTTGGTAGGAAACTCGTGGGCTATAAATTAGAAGTTTTTCTAACCTAAACCTAATATCAATATCATTTCAGAATAGACTACTTGTTTCTAATATTACTTACAATTTAACTGAACCCAACTGAATAACGACAAAATACAATTTTAAAATAATAATTTGAGCTTAGCAAAATTGAAAAAAACTGAGTTTGCTTTCAATAAGTAAGTAGGCAATCTAGATACACAAAAATGATGTGTATTTTTCATTCACGTGCTATTCCATCGTTAGATTTAGATTTTGTGGCAATTCAATGGGACCACTTCTGAAGTATGCTCTTTCGAATATAAAAAATGCCACATAAATGACGAAGAAATGGATTAATATAATCAAAAACTGTAGGAGTACAAAAATATAACTTCCGCGGAGGAAGTCTGTTGAAACCAACATTAAGATTAAGCGCATACTGTACTGTAGTCACGACAGCTTTATGACAAACAACAGACAACAGTCCATTGTCTTGTGGCCGTGGTATTAGGCCAATTCTCCAAGTCTACAGGCTACTCTGCACTCCAGATCTAAACATGACAAAGTTATCATGGCGACAAGAATATGTTAGGTAACTCCAGTAATCGTACTGGTAATCCTTTGCTTGCCTCTTACGAGCTGCCTTACAGGAAGGCGGATAGTCTATTATATACGGTAGACCAAAGCCAGCATAATACGGGGTTCATAGAGATTGAGTAGCTTCCTTTACAATCGAATTATTTATAAACAGACACACCGGTTCCAAAAAGTATTGATAAGATTTGGGTTGGGATTAGATTTAGTACGTAAGTTGTAATATATATTTATTATTGACTAGCTGATGCCCGCGACGTTGCAGGTGAGGTTAGTAGTCCCATAGGAACATGTTTTTGGTACAAAAACCTATCCTATGTGTTAACCCAAGGTAGCTTCTATGTATATGCCTAATTTAATTCAAATTGGTTCAGTAGCTTTTGCGTAAAGAAGTAACAAACAAATATACAAACTTTCGCATTTATGATATTAATGGAACTAGTGGTCGTCCGTTGGTCAAAATTCGACCATAATAAATTTTAATATTTTGTTGATAAAAACGTCATCTTCATTTCTCAAAACAAACTACTTTGTTTCCAAACTGTATGGTGCGCTATGTGTGATCTTTTATCGTTATCATCAATATATTTTTGTGCGTGTCAAATACATAGTAGTGTGGGTAATGTTTTATTTATTGATTTAAGGTACTTTATAAACATTATTATTGAAAAATATTACCCTTCTGCACTTCTCCTACACATAAACTATAAGTGTGCCAAATTTTATGCTCCTGCGTCCACGCAATTTTCGTAAAAAGGAGTAAAAAGTTTTGGCATCACGTAATAATATATAGATTGGATTGGATGTCTAAATGACCTTTTTTTATATTACAGGTAGATATATATTGAAAGTATATGTCCAGTTGGTTCAATTATCTGGGGGTTGTGGCTGCAAATACTTGCAGTTTGGCAATTTCTCCCTGAACGCTCAGTCGCTATCGCCGACAGAATTCAAAATATCTAACATAACAGATGATGGCGTTGATGTCAGTAAGTATACATTTAACGATTAATTATCAGATCACGGATATAACGCAATAAGAAAACACTGTATTCAATTAGTTGATTAAATTATTATCGGAGTTAAATCACTTTTTACTTCTTTTTTTTATGAAATTGGAAGGCAAAGAAGCACAGATTTCCTGATGGTAAGAAATTCACGCCGCCTAGACACACCAAACGTAATAATAAAGCGTTGCTAACCTGTGAGCGGGATGTTGGGCCTAGAGCATAAACAAGTTTACCGGATACCTTATCCCCCGAATCGGAGCACCGCAACGGCAAGTACAGACGTTATGGCAGCAGTTATAGGTAAATTGATAGAAGAAGGCATTACTTTGCGGAAATCCATACTTAAATCTAAATAAAATTATTTAATTTGCAATTTTCTGCCAAAAAATGTGTATGTATTATGGCGTCACAAAACAGACAAAATAGTGCGCTAAAAATGAATTGGACTTACCGGAAGCTAAAACTCCCAAATACATCCAGCTCCACACAATACTCACCACCAAACTGTTTTATTAGCACCAACAATACACATACTACTAAAACCTCAACGTACGTTTCGCTTCGTAACCGAAGCATCATTAGGAGAATTTGACTGCACGAATTTCTGAACGAAAAAAATTGCTGAACGAATTTCTATCAAATTTTGTTAAGTAGTAACTTATAGTTCTGGACAATGTTTGAGGTATCTTTCAGTGCGGAAATATCTTTCTTCCCCATCACTAACCACGAAAGGTCACATCGACGTGTATACGAAGTCATTAAATAGCTAGCTATTATATAACGATAGGTATTTTCATTTCATATATGAATCCCTGTTTCCCTAGATCATTGTATCATATGTGAACGGATGATACAAATTTGATTTATTTTGTGTTTTGTGTCTTCATGCCCATATCCCAGAAGATGTAGGCAGAGGCACAACCAGGGCATCCACGACTAGCCCAAGACACTAAGTCCCATAATGTGATAGGTGGCAAGTCTATCGCCAACCGAGTACATATCCAATCCCGAGCAAAATTTTTTTTATTAGAAAATTGGAAAAACCAAATTTTCTTTCCGTTCCAAACCCAGAATTCAAACCCGGGACCTCATGCAGTCAAGTCCAACACCCGAACCGTTAGACCACATAGGCGATTACATTTACGACTTTTGTGTTTTGTGTTAGTTATATTCATAAAAAGGTTTTGTATATAGAGAAAAACAAGAAAAATTTAATAGAAAATATGAAAATCAATCCACTCAGGATCCCACACACAAACTATTTGTAACGTCAATACGAAGTTTGCCGAGTTGGTTGTAATTAAAGTAAATTTAGTGTTATGTAATATATTATTCTTTTTATTTTGTACTATGGTATACTTTTTGTTTTCAGCCGAAGAACGCAACTGTTTCATGGATCAATACTGGGAAGATCTGATGTACTTCATCCAAGATCCTGTGCTGCAGCCAGTTGTGCAAAGCTTGTTCACTTTCGCCAACCAATATCTGATAAGATCACCTGTGAATGACGTTTTAGGAAATTAATAAAAAACACTTGAAACATATTTTATTTTTCCCAAATATTATGACTTTAATGGAGTTCCCACTGCATTAGTGATTTTTGCATTCTATATTTTTTTATTCAAATTCCCACTAAGTCCCACAATGTGATAGGTGGCAAGCCATAGGGGTAGAATTTCCAGAAAAGCTTAAATACGTATCTACTCATTTCTAATAAGTAGGTCAATAATAGTTTCATGTTTCTAATTTTAAAAAAATGACGGTCTTCCATACAAACTTTCGACCCTATTTCACCCCCTTAAGGGAAGAATTTCCAAAATTTCGTACTTAGTGGGTGTCTACTCAATAAAACGACCCTACTCACCAAATTTCACGGCTGTAACTCTAACAGTTTTTGCTAGGCAATGATGAATCAGTCAGTCAGAACATGTTATGAAATATTTTATAACTATACTAAAAAAAAGTATCTTCACGCCCATATCCCCGAAGAGGTAGGCAGAGGCACAACCAGGGCACCCACGACTAGCCGAAGATACTAAGTCCCACACTGTTATAGGTGGCAAGCCTACCGCCAACCGGGCATATATCCTATCCCGAGCAACATTTTTTTTTATTAGAAAATTGGAAAAACCCAATTTTGTTTTTGTTGCCCGACCCGGGATTCGAACCCGGGACCTCATGCACTCGAGTCCAACAACTGAACCGCTAGACCACAGAGGCGAAGGTATACCAATGTTAAGAATTCGTATATAATCGTAATAGAAAGAAAGTCTATTACGATTTATGTCGATTATCAATTTAAATCGGACTACCGTTTACTGCAGACAAACGCGAATATAATCATGGTGATAGTAATTAAGTAGTATAATACGAGTATAAGATGCATTAAAAGCTAATCATTTTCTGCCTATTTCGTATGACTTGACGTGAAGATGTATATGTGTACATGTAGTAATTTGTCTTTTCTTTATGTTCATTGTACAGAACTAATTGCAACGTGCTTTAAATAAAAACAGTTTGTGTATTAATTAAGAGTTATTTCGTTTTGTTAAAGTCTAAAATGTGTTTGATTGTGTTTCTTTGTTTATTTTTAACGTTGTTGAGTCCTCTTTTATCAGAGTATAGTAAGTAACATGATAGTTACCTAGGTACTAATACATTTTCCAATTTGATTTCGGACCCCCTTTCATCTACGCAACTTGTAATAGCTGATTAGTTTGTTTGACACTAACCCCCTTACTAATAAAACTTACGCGCCCGTTGATCAGGTGTGTATCTTATTTTTTTGAAAAAAAAAGAAAAGAAAGAAAGAAAATTATTTATTTGTGGAATATGTGAGTAAATGAGATATTACAAAAATATTTAAGTATATCAGCATATTCTACCATATTTTCGTGTGCAAATATTTTTACATTTATAAAAAATATTATTTAATTACATATGCTTTGAATTTTAAGCCAATTATTTATAATTATAACTAGTTTAATTATTTATTAACAAAACATTTAGATGCTATAATTAAATTTAACCCTGTTGACCGTAAACTACCATCGTTTCCATGCCTAGCCAGACAGGAGAAGAAACGGCGAAACAAACTCCTCGGCAACCATCATTTTCTTTATATTTGGTTAATCATTAGTAGTTTTTTGCTATAAATTCTTGTCTACAAGAAAATCCTTGACACTATAATATGTTTTATCTAACAACTCAAATCAAGTCAAATATTTTTCTTTCGAAATATTGTTAATGGAAGTGATTTGAGATTATCAGGAATTTGGTTGTATATACGAATGGACATGCAGTAAACTTTATTTTTATAAATATAAAGTTTTTGGTTCGGCACATGCAATTTCTCACTATTTCTAAAACATAAAATTCCCAACATTTCAGCATTTTTTTAAATAAATGACAATGTTTTTTTACAAATACACATACAGCCAAGATACAAACAAGGTAAAGGTAAAATTTTAGGCGACTTAAAAAGTGGTTTGCATGAATGCAATTGGTTAACACTACATACGGCGCGAATACATTTGTTTTGTACTCTAAAGATTAAAGACTAATTAAATCTACAGAATTTCCTTAAACAGGAATAGCATATTGCAAAACCAAAGAAACATACCCATGATAAGCTAAGAGATATGCATCCAAACTTGCTGTTTCTCTTATTCTTCTCAATACATATACAAATCTATCAATTTTATTGTATACAGAGTCAATATGTGATTTCCAATCGTAATACTTATCAATTTTTACTCCTAAGAAGTTTGTTAGCAAAAGTGAAGTTACACGCCAGATCAACGGGTGCGTAAGTTTTATTAGAAAGGCGGTAACACTTTAATTTTGGCTAGGTTGAGTTTTGTGACTGTAGCCTGTTTCAAAAGTAAAAGAAAAAACGTTCACTGAGCGATTATATTATGTTAGTATAAAAAAAAGTAGTTTTTCATAAAAAATAATAAGTGCTTAAATTTTGTTTCCTAAGGTTTAAACGCAGCTCGTGGTAAAAGGTGAGGTGAGCGTCGTACTCATCCAGATGTGTGTAACCTGTTTTTATGACGACATGAGTTGTGGAGTAGGGCAAGGGCCTTATTTCGTTATAAGTTATGATAAGTTGTCTGATACTATTATAAAATTATAGTTATTGTCAGCATAGGTCTTATCTATGAATTATGTCTCTTGTTATTTTATATTTGTAAATATAATAGGTAGAAAATTATGATGTTATTTCGTGATGAAGGTTTGTTCGATTAGTTTTTAGGAGAAAAGTATTAGAATACAGAATGATATGTAAATATTAGTATTTACACAGAAATACACACATATATATATACGCCAAGTCCTTACGGGGTATGCAGAAAGCATTGAGTGCCAAATCTCAAGATCAATGTGGAATGTAAATCTAGGTCTCCCACATCTATCCACATTTGCATTTTATATATTGTATTTGCTTTTTTACAACTTACGCTTTCTTTCAATCCCACACTTTATCGGATCACTGTTGCGAATGCGGTCAGCGAGCGTTACATTACATATTCTTTGTAGCGCTCTCTATGTCAAGGTACGGGGCGGAGTTCTCGTAAGTCTCGTAAATGTTATATGAGTAAGTTTAACACCTACCCTGCCTTCTAATAGGAACACGATAGTGGCAATTAGGCAATTGTAGCCGGTACAGATAAATCAATAAAACTGATAAGGAGTAGTCGCAATACAGAAAATCTTGAAATAATCTGATCGTCATAGAGCTAGTAACATATTTCCTGACGCTTATCTCTAATGACCAGCTTCGTAGGAAAGAAAACTCTACTCTACTCTATCTACGTTCTTAAAAAAAGCCTTAGACCAATATGAAGGAAATAATTCAGTGAAAGTGTCATGAGTTCGAACTAATTAGGATTTACTTCCTATAGTCATTTTGAAATTCTAGGTCCACAAACGGGCTGTGACCAAAATGACCAGAAATGTCTGGAGATATTGTTTAATGGGATATTCTATGACATCGTTCGAGGAATACCGGATTTGGGAATTGAACCTTTAGACCCTTTACCCATTGATTACATCCAAGCGTCATTTGCGACAATAAACTATACCTCCGTGAACTGCTCTGTGATTGGCTTAGAAAAAGTAACGATTCAAGATATATTGTAAGTATTGAAGATTAAAACTGTAACATAAGCTTTGATTAATAATCTTGTACCTTAAGTGATCTTGGGTTGTACCACACCTAAATCTCCATCTCGGAAGAGATATTGAATGATTGAATGAATGAATATTTTATGGTGAGGATAAAACCTTATAAAGTGTTGAAAGACAGGTAAACATACAGGTTACATATTTTAAAAAATATTCAGATATTATAGGTATATACTAATGAATTGTTAGTTGCTCTTTTTCTCAATACCAGTTTTCTAACAACTCTTGCTTTGAAGAGATTTCTTAAGGAGATAAGCGAATCTGCGCGTACTGAATTGATATTTTTCATTATTGTCAAAGTTTTTGTATATATAAGATGAGTAAAGTCTATTCCGATCTCAGAATAAGCCCTGATTATGGAGCAATATTATTCACTCTGAAGAGTCCGAGCCTGTTGTTCCTGGCCACCACCACTATTAATGGTTACAGACAGGGAGTTCTTGTCAATGAAGCTGGAAGAGGTGAACTAGACATCGGTACGTATTTTTTTACCTTAACGCACCAATAACTTTATTGTCTATACATTAACCACTTCGTCATTTAATTCAATTCAGTTTTTTTTTGTTCATTCCTTTCACGAGTTTCATTCGTCTCATTCAGTTAATTACTTCAATACAAGTTTCATTAATTTCATTTAATTCATTTGTTTCATTAATTACATTCATTCATTTTCTTTATTTTTTTTCTTATGTTTTACCTTTGCTTTTATGTTGACCTAAGCTTGCAAATGTTAGGAAACTATTTTGTTACTGAGTATGTTTATTTTGTGGATATTAGAAAGAATAAGGTCAAAAAATATATCAACTAAAATTTATCGTTGCAGGAGAAGAAACTGTTATTATTTACAGCAAGCTAAGTATAGTTAATGGGTCAGATAATGAAAGTTATCTGCAATTTGGGAATTATTCACTAGATGTTAGCTTACAGGGAGATTTTATTGATAAAATTGGTGAACCTAACTCGAAGCTACAATTGGGTAAGTGCGTTAATACTCGTAAATACTATTTGAAAAAGTAAAAAAATATTTTGGCGTAGGGATATGCCGAATATGGCGTACGCACAACATCACCAGTTCTGTGTTGATCCCGGGTAAAGGTTTTCACTCGACAGTTATGGTGCGTTCAAGCGGTGTGCCTCTAGCAGTGTCTTAAGTTGAGATTTATACACGCTACTAGGCGGTTGGTTGTTGGCAGGCATGCTTGTCATATTTATAGCGCACTAGCCAACCCCGCGAATGAATTGCTTGACATTAACTTATACAATTTTTACTTATAATGTGAATGTGAATGGATGTAGGTACCCGGGAAGACCAATGTTGAGATTCCACGCTCAGATCACTCGGATATTATCCGAGGGTGGTGTCAAGAGTCTCCGAAACCGGCGTGTTTGTGTGAAAAGGGCAATGAATGTGAAGAAAGCCAGACATGTTTGTCAGGATCGTGAGGTATGGCACTCGACACTCTCTGCCTACCCCGTAATGAACTTGGCGTGAAGATATGTACGTATCTCTGTATAGATCACATTAACTTCTACTAACTGTATAAAAAATAGTACTTACTGTTTTTCCTATTTTCCCTGCAATTTTCATATTTTTTCTATTCTAACAATAATCAACATAACCAAAAAATAATCAGCGAAATTGCGATGAGGCGTGTACGAATATAGGCGTGATGCAATGACCAGGCGATATGGGGATTCATTTTTGTATATACATCCTCTGTGGTGTAGTAGTTGAGCTGCTGGACTTGACTTCATGAGGTACTGGGTTCGAATCCCGGGTCGGGCAACACTAAAGAAAATTGGGTTGTTCCAAATTTTTGATAAAAAAAAAGTTACACGGGATTGGATACGTCCCGGTTACAGACAGACAAACACGGGCAAAAATATCACTGAATTATTTACCTATAAAATATTCTAATTTCTTAATTTATTTTTTTATAGACAATAAATTCGAGAAATTAAGTGCGGAAGATAGAAAAGAACAATTTTTCTTCGTCGAAGATCCTTTGTGGAACCTTGTGATGGCGGCAGTCTTGCAGAACTTCAACAAATATTTTGCAGCAGTACCTAAATCAAAACTAATAGCATGTCGACTTCGGATCATAGATTTTGGAATTGTGGCCCATTTATAAGGTTGAATTAGATGAATGTAAAATAAGCCTTTATTTTGCTAATCCCGCGTAAGCAGTGTAACTGTTGTGGCAAATAATCCTTCAAACGACACAGAATGATTTTGAACAGCAACCCTATGAGACTTTGTTTATTTTAAGTACAGCCTTGCCTCTACGGTAATGTTTACAGTTTTGAGATATTTTATCGAATCAGGCGTTACTTTGCGGAAATCCATTATAACAGATGTAAAATAAGTCTTTATTTTTGCTGATTCCGCGTAAGCAGTGTAACTGTATACATTAAGGTACAAATCTAGTTTCACTTATGAGGGACAAATTTCCAAAAAAAATAAATTCTCTAAAGTCCAATCATATACACGTTGCTTTTAAAACACGTAATTCCTTAAAAATCCCTTACAAATTAAACAATAAAGTTAAGTTCAGTCATTCAGTGTTCTGAATGTAACGGAACATACGCAGGTCAAACAGGTAGGAGTTTTCAAACACGTTACAAAGAATACATAGCGGCGTTCAGAAATAAACATTTCGTTAAATCCCATTTTGCAAAACATCTTTTGGAAGCTGGTCACAATTTGGCTAGTGATCACTCCTTCGAAATAATTCATACTTGTGAAAAAGTAATTAGGCTAAATATTTTAGAACAATTAGAAATCATAAAACACAATAATGTGTCCAGAAAATTGTTGAATGGACAAATAAATATATCGAATTCCCCATTGTTATGAATTTTTATCAGCAATCGAGTCGCACAGAATTCCACAATCGATTCGTGAAGCGGTTACGAATAATTGATATTGAGGGGTTTGTTCTATATAAGGCGCAATCGAGGCAGCGATTACGGTCGAATTCCTGAGGATGCCTCTGTGTAGAGGCGAAACGTACGTCGAGTGCAATTTTGTGTTCTCTGTGGTGAATGCTTCGACAAAGTTGGCGACAGACGTGACAAGTGGTTTTGTTTCCCGTGTTCGGACTCTATTTGTGATCTGGTCGCAGAGGTGTGAGGTGGGAACTTTAGTTAGGGTTGTCACATGTAAAGAACGTGACAATTTATATTGTTTCCCGAGCTCTTCCAATATTCGTGTTCTGGTCGCGGAGGTGGGTGATGAGAACGTCAGTTAGGCTTGTCACATTCTGTGTCGTTTGGAGGATTATTTGCCACATTACACTGCTTACGCGGAATTAGCAAAGTAAGGCCTTCTGTTTTAGTGAATTTCCGCAAAGTAACGCCTGATTCAATAAAATATTTGAATTAGATGAATAAATTATGATTTGTTGTTGTAACTTTTGTTTGTTTTCAGTTTAAAATTATTAAATCTTTCGTTCCAAATAAATATATTGAACTGAATATTATTTAATTTCTGTGACTTTTACTTGTTTTTAATTTGTCATTGTTACACTCTTAGATGTTCGAACTCAAAACACTCGCGAACATTTCATTGTTTTAATCAGATGTAAAGATATAAAAACATAAAGTTAATGAAAGACATGGAACTTTTTCCATACAAAGTTTACCAACAAACAATAAAAGGCTTAAATGTTTTCTACTCAATCAATACTTTTCTCTGAAATCAGATATGGATCACGGACATTTAAATTTTTAAAAATGATATAAGATTTGAGGTTATGTTTATTTAGAAATATGTAATACTTTTTATTTATACTTTTCGTAATGTATAAAAAAAAACTTGTTTAAATATTAAATATTAGAAGTTTGTACCTCATTAGAGGTAGATATCAAAAGTCAGAACAAAAGACCAAATAAATTATAATTTTCTTACCAAATTTTTTTTTTGACGCAAAAGAGAAAACAAACACCTTACGTTAGGATGTAATTAATTATGTAATCCTAAGATGTAATATTTGAGAATGATTCTGTTATTTTTAATTCTTATTATGAACAATAATTATTTTAGTAGAATTCAAACTTAACTATTCTCATTTGTAGTTGGTAAAATAAAATTGTCGATTCAGTAGACAAAACATTATCATAAAATTCGTAGCGATAGATTATTATAACATCTTGCATGTTTTGAAGAAGGTTGCTCAAGGTATGCTTTACCTTTGCAAAAAAACAATCTATTTGAATTAATTATAATCTTTAACGTTTCAAAGACTGCTTTGTTTGCGTCGTTATCAGATATGTGACGGGTCCTCTTTATGCCATAAACGGCAGATGCCAGCTTCTTTGTCAACTTATTGATGTAAGTCCCCCATTGTAACTTCGAGTCAAGAGTAATGCCAAGAAACGTTGTAGTTTTGTGTCAATTTTAATGCCTTTAGTAGTGATATTGGTATCTGTTTAACATTTATAGGAAGAGTGAATTTAATGCATTTCGTTTAACTTTCATTCACAATCAAAACCGGAATCAGAATCAGAAAAGTCATAATTCACGTGTACAATACAAGTGGTATTTGTGCTCGTCGACATTTGTATGAACTACCACCGGAATGGAAAGTGGCCACAAACTGAGAAGAGCCGGCAAAAGAAACCCAAAGAGCCATTTTTTTCAATATCATAAGTACATTATAAACTATATAAAAAATAAAAAGTGCGAAATTGAATGCTTTATCTATCAACAAGCCTATTCGTCTTCCAAATACTCTAAGACATAATTCATTAATAATTAACATAATTATGATTTTATCATTTTTTAACTTATTTAAAGGCAGATCTCTAATAAGTAATAACCAGTGTTATTTGAGATCTGCCCAGTGGCAGTTTGTTGTAGAAACGTATACATTGACCCAAAAAGGTTCACAAATTTTATGTATAAGAGTTTGTATACTGCTAGATTACATTTATTTCGTGTATTTATGTCGTGAATATGTCATTTTTTTGTAAACATACACAATTTTATTCAACATACATAAAATTCTCATAAATGTATTCGAGAACTCAAGTTTAAAATATTTATATTTTTGAATTTTTCTCAGAAGAAATCCCTTACATTTAGTTTATAAATATCTCTAATAGCTCATTTTTGTAATACAAACATAGTACTTATATTCAGATTCATTTAAGTGAGTGCTAATAACCATTCCACAATTATTTTCGGTATAGAACTGTTTACGGTAATATGATACGAATTTCTCGTTTTTTTGACGTATTGTTATCCATTTTATTGATTGCAATAATATTATTCAACAGAATATTTAAATGCCTTACAAAAATTTGTATTTTCATAACGTAAAATGTAAATCCTTAAATTAATAAATTTAAACATTGTTTGAACAAAAGAACACTTATCATTCTATAACTATGAAATTTAATTTAAGTATTTTTACCATAAAACTAACAAATAATTATTCAAATAAGGCACCCCGAAGCATTCCCGGTGCAAAAGTACCCATGACACTAGCGGCATTACCATGTTGGATGGCCAGCGCGAGTCTTTGCACCAAAAATGAGCCGGAGCGGGTGTCATGCCCGTTATCTCGGAGCCTGTGCCCTAATTCGTAAATGAAGCGTTTAGCTTCATGGCACATTGTTCCCATCGTCTCTATTGCAATAGGAATAAACAAATAGGTATTTTTCAGAGCTGCATATTTTCTCGTTTTGATATTACACAGTAACGACGTGTATTTGGCAAATAAAGCAATTCCATGACTTTTCTCATCAGATAAGGCTGATCATTGATTTAAAATAGGAATAGATATGGTCCCAGAATTTATCTTTGAGACATACCAATGACTATCTTTGAACCAGGGACATAAGTCCAATAACATTAGTATTTTAACTAAGAGCTCGATATTTAATATTATAAAAATGCAACTTTCTTATTAGATTTTCAAGCTGCACATAATCGAAAGCTTTTGATAAATCAAAAAATATTCCGTAAGAACCCTGTTGATTTTTTAAAGCGTTTTTTGTATAAACTTAACTCATGCATTTATGGTAGATATAATTTTAAGTCTAAATTGTTTTTTAGTTACTTAAATTATTTTAATCTTATTTAATGTTAATTAATTTTCCATGTCAAATCATTGACAAAAATGTATGGAAATAAATAAAAAATGTGAATAAAATAATAAAATGTAATGCAAACCAGCAATAATTCTTGTACCACATTTTATACAAATAGACGATTGATTGATTGATTGATTGATTGATTGATTGATTGATTGATTGATTGATTAATTGATTGATTGATTGATGGTAAAACCAAATTGTTTCAAATGCAATAGGTTATGCGTAAAAATATTTACTCAATTGATCCAGGATAATTTTCTCAAAAACTTCGCTTAAATTCGGTTTTTTTTTTTGATATTGGAAGACAAACAAGTAGATTTCGTATGGTAAGAAATTCACGCCGCCTAGAGACACCAATTGTGGTAATGACGCGTTGCTAACCTGAGGTCGGGATGTAAGGCCTCGACCAAAAATAAGTTTATAGGCTACCTTACCCTCTAAACCGGAACACGTCAACAGCAAGCATTGAATGTTAAGGCGGCAGAAATAGGTAAGGCGGTGTTAGTGTGCGAGTCGCTGCGAAACTCTACCACCTAGTAGGACGTCACGGTGCTAGTGACGGTAAGCCTATGCTCGCCTTTTACGAACTACCTGGTAGGAAGGTAGATGGTCCATTCTGCATAGGAGCCTGAACCATCACGGGGAAAATATGTAATAGGCCTTAAGTTACTTGGGTCTCATGTATTGCTTTAAAACAGGAGACTTTGCTTTGCTTTGTTCCATTGAATCAGAAAACACTCTCTTCAATGCACTTATTGAAAACAAGAGCTAAATGTAGAGCTATGCTTTTCACAATATTTTGTGAAATTAAAAAATGGACTTGAGCAGGGAATGAGTTAAATGATTTGCTGGCAGGAATCGTAACATCAGTAAAAAAAATTTTTGAAGGTTTTACTGATTTAGCAATCATACACATTTTAAGTATCTTCACGCCCATATCCCCGAAGAGGTAGGCAGAGGTACAACCAAGGCACCCACGACTAGCCGAAGACACTAAGTCCCACGATGTGATAGGTGGCAAGCCTATCGCCAACCGGGCACATTTCCAATCCCGACCAACATTTTTTTTTAATTAGAAAATTGGAAAAATCTAATTTTCTTTTTGTTGGCCGACCCGGAATTCGAACCCGGGAACACATTTTAAAAACAATAAATAATAAATATATTTCTGAGGGTTGGAGAAGTCACCCAGTCGCTTAACTTGAAGTTGTTATCGAGCCTAAAATTTTTTTTAAACATTTTTGCAACCTTAATAATTGATTTGAATGTACTCGTATAATTAGGGTCAGAGGTAAAAGGCCGATCACCTGAATATTATACTTAAACAGAAACAGCTCATTTTTGGCAATTTACTTACATTTAATTGTAGTTTAGATGAATTAAAGATATCTACTGTATAAGTTACCAAGTTTTCTGAATCTGATACGTACAAATAATTTTGAACTCCTTAATTGTTATACAAGCCATTTGTATAGCCCGCTCAAAAGAGGTTTTACAATCCGTCCTTGAATTCAATGTCTCTATTTGCAACTATCAGGGAACTTCAATGTATGGCTTTTATTCTGCCGAATAAACATACCATCGACAATACTGCCATAGCGCTGAACTACCATTCTGCAATACCGCGGAACTGCAAAAAGTAGCGAAATTTAAATTTGCGCGCCACGCTGTCCTAGTCTCATTGTTGATGACACCACATTGAATAAGCCAATCAGAAGTTCTCTGGTGTCCAAAGAATACTAATAGTCTGCTGGTGTCTCGCTGCAATAGCGCGATGCGCGACCCGAGTTTGTACTTGGAAGTAAATACCGCGTAATTGAACAAAACATTAGACAAGTTGTAGTAATAATATTGCGCTGCGTGAAAAATATTGTTAAAAAGTGGTTATTGGTGCATAAAAAGTGCCGGTAAGTAATGTAACCTGTTGATTTATGTATAGGCTTGCTATGTATAACAATGGATTGTGCGTTTGCTTGATATTTTAATAGATAAAACAGATTGTGATAAAAGTATGTATTTACGCGGCTTTGTTTTTGGGAAAAGGGGTGTTACGTAAACCATTTTGAGTACTTACGTGGTTTTAACATAATTTGAAACTAAACGGTCTTAACCCTTTTTTCAGGTTTCGTCCGTGTGGATCATGTCTATGAACACAGAATCGATGCAAGAGTTACTACTTTTTTTTCACCGTTATTACTTCACCTTTGAAAGACATCATGACACATCATAACATTCATAACTTACAAGATGATATAATATCTTGAATAGAAACTAAAAATAGTCTGATTACTTGCTATAGCCTGCAGTAAACATATATACTTTCCCATTAGTAGGGATAATTGTGCTAGCCACAGATTTAGTACGATGTAAAGTGTTCGCCTATTTGCGTCCACCCCCAATTCGCGTCCATTTCGCGGACACCGTTTAAAAACCCTTTAAAATAAGCGTACTAACCAACTAGGGAAATAAAAAGTCTTTTCTGCCTATAATACAATATATTAGAAGGGCATATACACAGACAAAAGAACTGTTCGCATAATTTTTCCTGTTTAAAAAAATAATGAATCTTAGCTATACAAAAAAGTTGTGTAAATACCCATAATTTTAGTAAAAAAATAGTGAACCGGCGCGCGTTTCATAGGTAATTTTTCAGTGTTTTAAGTTTAATTAAATATTGTATTAGTTCCTAGAACTTTAAAATTAATAAATGTATAAAAATAATGATGATTTTGATTGATTATTGTATTTTTTAAAGTTAAAATGAGGTAGACGCGAACTAGTACACCAATTTTACGAATTAGCCAATTTGCGTCCAGGGTGGACGCGAACTCATCTCACAATTTCTAACTTGTTACTTTATTATAATATAAAGAAATATGTTATAAGGAAGGGGTTTTATTTTGTTTTTACCATTATTATTATGCTTGTTAAAATAGCTAATTTGCGTCCACATAATTATGTTAATCGAAATAGATACAGATGTCAAAATTTACTTGGACGCAAACTGGATGGACGGATTGTATTATATACCAGTTTGCATCCACTTGTTTATTTAAATACTAAATCTTAAGTAACTGTTTTATAAAATTAAATCAGATAGTTATTGATAGGTGGTAGCCGGTAGAGTACATTGCATAATCCCATTGGGACTAGTACCCACCACCGATCTGGAAGGCAACAAGCGCATTAACTGTTTCTACGTTCTTCCACTTATACACAAACAGCTGTATGATAAATTTTAAGTACATAAAGACAAAGAAGTTGACATAAGTGAAACTAGGGCACGCACGATTAGCCTAACATACTTAGTTCCACAATGCGATAGATGGCAAGCCTATTGCAAACCGGGCACATGTTCTTTCCCGGATGACAATGTTTTCATTAGAAATTAATAAAGATAAAGAGCATATCAAAAACGAAAGAGGGAACACGATAAGTAAAAATAGTTAGGAAAAAAATTGAAGAAAAATATTTTTTTTTGTAAAATGGACGTACTCGATGTGAAATCTCTAAGAGAAAATTAACCACCTGCAGATCTAGTAAAATCTTTTAAAAAAAGTATGTTTAAGCCCATATCTCCGAAGAGGTAGGCAGAGGTACAACTAAGGCACCCACGACTAGCCGAAGATAATAAGTCCCACAATGTGATAGGTGGCAAGCCCATCGCCAACCGGGCACATTTCCAATCCCGACCAATATTTTTTTTTACTAGAAAATCGAAAAAATCCAATTTTCTTTTTGTTGGCTGACCCGGGATTCGAACCCGGGACCACATGCGGTCAAGTCCAACACCCGGACCGCTAGACCACAGAAGCTATAATCTTTTAAAGATTTTAAAATGTCTGTATTCTAAAATTAAGATATTGTGGATGCGAAAAAGAGAAACATTAAATGACCTA
>NJDC01005271.1:7137-24640 GCA_002245475.1 Calephelis virginiensis
AAATTAGACCGAAAACTATTGGCGAAAATGGGTCTGAAAGAATTATAAAAAAAGTAATTGGTAAAACGCCACCGAACACTTGTTTCCCGAATTTTGACCTCTATGTACAAATAAATTCATTGCTCCCAAACTAGCGGACCGATTTTGATGAAATAAACGACAAATTAATGCCAAATAGTAAACGATGAGAATAAAACAAAAAATAGCAGCCGGCCACCGCACCGGTATAACAAAGGAATAAAAAAAGGGTTTCTACCTAGATTTGCCCATTTTGAGTAGTGAACTTTAAAACTCCTGTATTTTTAGAGATATAATGTTTGATTTTTTTTTAAAGTTAATACAGTCAAGAATAATAATAAACTGTATAACAAATGAAGACGTAGTGGTTTATTTCACAGAAATTTGAGTTGATTGAAAGTGGAAAAAAGTAATTTATTTTACAAGAATTAAAAAAAATTATGTATTTAAAGCCATTTTTTGTTACTTTTTTTATTTTATCCTCATTGCTAAACAGTTGGCATTCATTTGTCGTTTATTTCATCAAAATCGGCCAGCTAGTGTTGGAGGAATAAATTTATTTGTACATAGAGGTCAAAATTCGGGAAACAAGTGTTCGGTGGCGTATAACCAATTACATTTTTTATAATTCTTTTAGGCCCATTTTCGTCGATAGTTTTCGGTCTAATTTCACCCATTTTCAAGGTTGCACTTTAACGCGGGTCACGCTGTATTTGCTTACTTTGGGGTTAGATTCAATTTGTGTAAATTGTCCAGGACTATTTTATTTACAGTTCGTCTAATATCCATTCAGATATTTTATTGAATCAGGCGTTACGACGACGAGACTCGTGACTCGTGTGTTGTAGTTTGTACGATACGGTTGATTTCCTGAGGATGCCTTGGTGTCGAGGCGAAACGTACGTCGAGTGCGATTTAGTGTTCTCTGTGGTGATTGCGTCGACAAAGTTGGCGAAGGACGTGACAAGTGGTTTTGTTTCCCGTGTTCGGACTCTACTTGTGATCTGGTCGCGGAGGTGGGAGGTGGGAACGTAACTAACGTTCCTTAGGCTTGTCATTTGGAGGACTATTTGCCACAACAGTTACACCGTTCACGCGGAATTAGCAAAACAAAGGCTTATTTTACATCTATCCATTCCGATGCTTATGAAAAAGCTGCAAATAAGTTAATGACCTTGAAACACCTGAACAGATCTCCATACACTATAGCTAAGATCCATCTCGATTCTCGATCACGTCAGCTTGCAAACAAAAGCCTATCAAATGCCGTGAATCCGCTGAGGAGCTACGATGCCACAGACACGTCAAAATTATCACCTTACCCCTCGTTTTGCGTTGGGGGTTAATAAATAGCTTAAAGGAGGATGCACGAGTTTGTTTGTTTGAGGTTCAGGGCAGTTTTAGATCTGGAAGAGAGTGTATATATTCCCCCGTTCGGGGGAAACTGGGTATAGACCATTGGTAACAAGCCCTTAAAAATACTTAAGTAAAAAGCCCTTATTTCAAAGTTAAGGCTTTATATTGTAATAAATTCAAAGGTTACACTTAGTTAAAAAGTCCTAATTGGTAATTGCGGCCTTCCAGACTAGCAATACAAGAAGACAAGCCGTTATTGTGTAAGGCTTTTTATATTCAAAAACCAAAATATATGTCGTAGTTAAGGCTAAATCCTTATATCTCATAGCTCAGACGTGATACAGTTTTGTGGGTAAGATCAAAAGATAGCATTTTTTTCTGATTCCGAATATGTGAATAACTCATTTTTGATAAAATTGTCAGTTACGGCCTTTTTTCGTATGACGGCAGTATTGTCATCGGAGAAAGACGACCTTAAGACGTATGGCATAAAGTTGCATTTATAAATCGACATTTAGCAACATGGAAATAATAATGCTATTAAGCGTCCACGGTAGGGCCCCAGGTGTATGTAAAATCATAGACAAGCTGCTGGCTGTGGCCCAGAGAGTTTTCTATAATTTTGTGGATCTCGAGAAAGCATTTTATAGGGTGCGTAACGTAACACACTGGGACATTTTGCCAGATTATGGGATAAACGAGTCAAAAGTAATTACCTTAATCATATAATTAGAAAGTCACTCCGGTACCGAGAATACATTGAACGCTCTAGTACTTATTACAAATAATCTTTTAATTAAATTGGTGTATGTACACGTAGGTAGTATATTAAATAACATCATATGAAAAAATAGTATCTACCTTTCAAAAGGCAAAGTGATGTTACTAGTTTTTCTTTTACATTAGGTATGTACCTTAGACCTGACACTTGACAGACATTAAACAACGCACCCTTAAAGTTTGGACTAACGTGGTTATATTCTCTGACTTGGACTTCTCCATTAAAATTACATTCGTTTAAAAAAAATTGAATTTATATGTGTATGTACATACTTGTACTCTCATATCAAGCATAAATATACACACACAATATTAATGGGTAAAACTTAATTATACGAATAAAACAAAATCACCGGGTATCAAAATTATATTTAAGGTTTTGGTAATTGGATCTTGTACTAAACAATGTTATGGAAGTAAAGTTGAATATAATATAGATTATACCTTCACCTTTATACCAATATACCTTTGAGAGTAATTTTGTCAAAGTCGAGTTATGTTTTAGTTAACCTAATTTAAAATAAAGTCTGAAGTCATATCAGATGAATTTTAAATTGTAATTCAAACAATATAAAGTATCTTCACGCCCATATCTCCGAAGGGGTAGGCAGAGGCTCAACCAAGGCACCCACGACTAGCCGAAGACACTAAGAAGACAGTAATATAGATGACAAGAATTGTTGATACCGCTAGATGCATGATGTATGGTATTCTTATTGATTTTGTTAAAATTATATTCTGTAAGGCAGTAAATAAATTACTCGTTTAATTAGTTCCAAAAAAGCAAATAAGAGGGTTTTTTCTAAAACCTTTGAAATGGTAATAATTATACCTTTAATAAACATTTGAGACTAAAATTCTCTAAGGTTCGTACTGATAGGTTTAAAACTTAAATTTTCTCTTTTTAGTCTTTGTATATTCATAAGAAAAATATGGTTTTAAATAAGCATACCGTAAGTTAACATGGGTTATAACCATTGTTTTAATTTACTTCCCTTTTCTACTTGTGTAGACTAAATCCATCTTATTAATAAATATGAACTGAATTACTCCAAGTTTCAGTTATACAACTACTATCCATAGTAAATACTCCGTAAAGTAAATCCTTGCAAAAAATATATTAAAACTACAAATTCTCTTTAAAACAAGCAGGGCTTGTGTACTGCTCTGTGTATGTTGTTAGTAGCTAATTATAGATGTACACAAATAAATATTTATTGCACTAACCAAGGTGTTGAATAATTATGGACCTTAACATATACATTATACTATTTACATTTCTAGGTATTAAAATAAGTACTCGTTTAATACGCTATGATTGGTTATCTGCGGGGCTATACATTATCTTTTTACGGCCAATGTTAATAATGTATCTCAATCTAATGGATTTCAAGCAATCTAGATACCTGCTTATCCGGCGGCCTATCCCCTACCTAATTGCCATATTTATCCTATCCACAGATATGTTATTGGCAAGCGATAACATAAAAATGGATCAAAATATTAATCTTGGACAGCACGTTTTGGATTAGGATTGATTATTAATATTGGCCGTTAGTGATGATCACTGGGTAAAATGTACATTAAATAGCTTTCAAATGACGTATTTTGTTTTTGCTATCTCTATTATATTTCTGTTGGTCACAGGAGATAGCAAATATAAGACACGTCATTTAAAAGCTATTTAATGTACACTTTACCCAGTGTTCATCACTGAAAAGATACTGAATAGCCCCGCTAGGGATAATATCCCTAAATCAATACACTTCTACAAGACATGACCTTTTGGGACTTGGGTGAAATATTTATTGTATATTAATATTATTATAATATTTGAGACACTGATGAAATAATTATACTTAGAACATAATATTATATAAGATTAAACTATAACAAATATCTATTTCATTATTATTAAAAGAATATAGAAGTTATTTTTCTACGAGAGCTACATCAGTCAGATTGTGCACACATGGTTTTATTAATAAACACAAATTACCAAAGCGGGCAAAGTATTCTTCACTATAGACACGTGAGCAGGCGCCTGCTCTATGAAATCAACGTCATTTAACGGAGATCCTTAATAATTGCAATTTGTTCACTTTTATGTTACAAGTTGATTATTACAGGAGAATACGCGACATCTTGAATTCATTACGTCAGCAAAACTGTGTTAACGACATAACAACAAAAATAATTTAGTGCCCAACCCTACGTTACTTTATAGAAAGGAGAGTTGAATATATTAGATTGATGTTACGATAAATGCGGTCTTAATATGAGCTCTACGGAAAATTAAAGTGAACAAATAAGTTATTAAGTAATTAAAGTAATTACGGAAGTGTTGTCCTCGTTAATCGCTTTCGCAATTAGACAGAGAGTGGGGTTGAAAAAAAAGATTGGTGTAAAATGAGAAAGAATGTGCTCCGTTGGTTGTCATGTGGAAAGAATAGCAGATGAAAGATTGACAAAACAAATATACAATGCAAATGTGAATGGTTGTAGGAAACCGGGGATCGAGTCTTTATATGTAGAGGAATGTGGAGGAAGCGAGGCAGGTCTTAGGAATTCTGATAATTGGAAAAAATACTTTTTGCCTAACCTAACCTTGTGAAAATGTGTATGTGTGTCAACACAAATCCACATTGCACACACACAATCGCATTTAAACGTTAGCAGTTGAAATTATGCTCCATAAAGACGTCACAGTTCAGGCTTTAGTTTTGCGATTCTTTCTCTTTATTCATTAAATGTTGAAAATGATAAAGAGCCTTCAAACTTGGAACCAAAATAAAACGTTAACGTGCCTGCAACACATGTCAATTTAGACTTATAACTATGCCAATGGTAGTAATTTTATAGCGCACTCACTAAACTAATTTTAAATTATTGCTATCTTCTTTCAATTTAAGTAATAAAAAGAGACAAAACACATGTAGTGTTGTTAGATTAGTTGTAGAATATTTCTACAGTTTAACTCTACCACTTAGAAAACGTTGATTAAAAAAGTCACAATTTGACATGTCCAGACTAATCTGACATGTCTATAACGTTCCATCTCTATATTTCTTTATAAAAAAAGATATCACGCATCTAACGTAAATTTAGTTTGTGAGCAAGTATACTCATCACCAATTTGTGTTTATTAATAATTCCAAGTGTTTACTAAGTGCTATCACTTATTATTAAAAAATACATATAAGATTAACATCTAAAATAAAAACATAAATAAATTGTCACAAGTTTCTTTAGGTTACGTGCAAAACACTTTGTTGACGTCATTAACTCGCGGCTGTTGCAAGCTGAAGACGCCATGGTATTCTTTCTTCTTTCTCTTTGTCCCACATGAGGTGGGGTTAGGTCTACTACTTATCTTACGCTAGGCATTTCGATCGCGTGTTGTCTGGTCAATGCTTGCCCTATCCAAATGAAGGGTAAAATTTGACCACTACGTGGCTCTTTGTCTCGATTTTTTTCGAGTACCGGCGCCTTGCGAACAGCGTTATTACTATTACGTCGCATACTATGTCCAGACCACCTTTAAAACTGAGAGTCGTCAGTTAGCTTTACCAATGTGGGAGCTTCTATAAAAACTTCCCATTACAGATACGCTTAAGTTGATTTTATAATTTAGTAATCGAATGTCGAATAAACAAGTTGAGCTATATGAAAGCGTGTGCTTTTGCTTACTTCGTAAAGAAATTTCCATAAATTATACATATGAGTTCATTCGGAAGGGCCAATATCGACGGTGCAAAGACAATGGCATCGCAACTTTTTCTATAATTTAATAAAGCTATATAAGAAAGCGAACTATCTTATTGTAAACATAAACTAAAGGTCACCAAGGTTTGATTTTACATTAATATTGAAGTCTCTGTAATACAGATTATAATGTCTTCTAAAACCTTGGAGTACTTCAGCTTATGTGTATTTATAAGACGGGGAGAGTTTAAACAATAACAAAAAAGTTTAAAAAATACAGCAACATTACCAATAATAATAAATAAATAGTAAGCATCTACATAATCGAGGACCATCCACAAATTACGTCTCATATTTTGCGCAACAGGCTGTTGCAATGAATAACATAAAATATCATCTTTTCTACGCTCCATATTCTTGTGAAATTTCTACAGTACTCGGCGTTATCGTGTTGCTTTGGAGGACAAGGTAGCTGGTAAACGTACACAAAAGAAGCTTAACATTTCAGTCACTCATTCGCTCTTATCACTCTCCTAAAACACATGACATAATTTATGGATCATCAATAACAATAATTTTGTTCCTACGAAAGAAACTTAATATATTACATTAGTGGAGACGTAAATTAAATTTAACCAAAACTATAAACCGATGTGGACTAACTTAAGCTTGGAATTTGTAGTCGGTCTTCGTGACTCCATTCCTGTGAATAAGCGAGTAGACAAATTTATTCTAATCTACATAACTTTCAATTGAAACCTTCCTATCAGCAGATAGCAGAGAGTGTGAGCAGAAATATTAAATTTTAATTATACTAATTAAAAAAATAGCATCGCCGTCATGGTCGCACTTCATGCACGTGTTTACAGCGTTCTGTCAGCCTAAATACCGACTCGCATCCATAAGCTTTTCGGCCACTTCTCCAGGAGAAGCAGGGACTACTTGTCACGTGTTACACGCCAGAGTGGAAGTGAACCGACCAGTGGGGTTATTCAGTATCTTTTTAGTGATGATTAATGGGTAAAGTGTACATCAAAGGGCTGTCAAATGACGTGTCTCATATTTGCTATCTCCTGTGACCAACAGAAATTTAATGGAGATAGCAAATACAAAACACGTTATTTGACAGCTATTTGATGTACACGTTACCCAGTGATCATCACTAACGGCCAATATTAATATTCAATCCTAATCCAAAACTTGCTGTCCAAGATTGATATTTTGATCCATTTTCATGTTATCGCTTGCTAATAACATATCTGTGGACAGGATGAATATGGCAAGGATAGACCGGTGGAGACGCAGCTATCTAGATTGCTTGAAATCCATCTTTAGAAATACATTATTAACATTGGCCGTAAAAAGATAATCAATAGCCCCACAGATCAAGTCTGCTGAGGGCGATCTTATGCAAGAGTGTAGCAAGGTGGTAAGATATCGCAGGGAAAATCAGCAGCCATATACGTTACGACTACATGTAGACTTCGACCATTCTGCTACGAGTGGAACGAACGTGCATGTGCGTGTGTTCCTTATTCACGTGTAAGTATAAGGCATGTAAGTGAATGAGTACATTAAGCGTTTTAACATTGTTCTAAATTCATATTTGTATGGGGTATCGATTGTCAGTCCTTACTCAATCCTTTTAGCTGATCTGGAATATCCCATCACAGCCTTAGTCGTATTGTTAATCCAGAACCAATAACTTGTGTAAAATTGTTCAATTCTAATTCCATGTTTATACTTTCTCTCTATCATTAGTTTTAATTAGCGTCAGCATTTGCCATTAGTAAAGTTGAAATTTGCAGTTACTCGTTTTATCATGCAATGAGACTTAGCGGCAATAAGGAAATACACGATAAATTTACCTACTAATTTCTTCATGATTATTTCATTTGTACACTTCCTCTGAACAAAATTGTACAAAATGCAACCAAAATTGACTAATTTCACTTAATTTAAACACGAAATTCAATCATAACGAAAAAACAACGATCACCTCTTCTCTCGATGGCACCAAACCTTTTTTTTTTAAAAAAAGCGGTTGTCTGTAAGGTCGGTTTACTGACGATAGTTAAACGTGACGCCATAAGAACGAAGAAGGCCGATCGTGCCTCTTTGTCTGCGCTCTCGCTTGCACTTCAAGCCTTAAAGAGAACGCCTCATGTTTTTTGGTGCGTGCAGCTGGCTCCATCGAATTATAAGACGGTGTAACAGTAGGTTCGACATGTAAGTTCATGCGTGGGTAATGTGTTGAAGGTGTGTGCGTGTGTGCGTGTGCGTGTACGTACGTGAGGTGCGCGGCGTGCGAGGCGGCGGGGCGCACGAGCGGCGCCAGTCTGTCGGTGAACCGCTGGAAGTTGCGCTCCAGCTCGCGCTGGTACTCGCGCTGCTCGCTGCAGATCAGGTTCTTGTTCTTGCGCAGTGCGTCGTGACATCTGCAATTATAATAATTAATCTATATATTAATACGTGAAGGAAAACCTTGGAACCCTTTTTACGAAAATTGCGGTGACGGAGGAGTATGAAATTTGGCACATTTACAGTTTATGTGTAGGAGAAATGTAGAACGCTAATATTTTTTAATGATAATGCTTATAAAATGCAATAATTCAAAAAAACAAAACATGAAGCGTACTACCATGAATAATTGACACACACAAAAAAATATGTGTATTGACGACAACGATAAAAGATCACAGATAGCGCACAAACTATAATCATGCAATTTGGAAATAAAGTAGTTGGTCTTGAGAAATGAAGATGGCGTTCTTATTAACAAGATATTAAAATGTATTATGCTCGAATTTCGACTGATGAGCGAGCACTAGTTAATATTATTCTGTCAATCCAAGATATGTATGTTATTCATCGTAAGCGGGATATTACACGATAGTTGTTGCTGTCCGTTTTATACTGTCGGTAAAACTGATTTACATTTGAATGATGTCTGTCCCTTGCACGCTAGGTTTTCCGTCAGTCAATGCAATGACTGTGGTTAAACTGACCGCAAGACCTTTCATGTAATGCCCCGCTAAGAAAGGATACATTAGGATGAATAACACTATACTAATAACAGAAATATCAAAATCCAGATAGGTTTCTAGCACGAAGATTCCTATCGCGATATTCATGAAGCAGTTTGCTCTCCGTAAGATAATATAACAATAGAATGAAGGTTACTTCTTTTTCTTCGCACAGGTATAAAATATACGTATAAACAGGGACGGCGTTTGGGAATGGCGTAGTTGGGCAACCGCCCAGGGCGCAAAGATGTAAAGGGGCGTCAGATCCTGTACGCTCTATATTATTTACCTTTTAGTATGATCTTGAATAGCATGTAGGGGGCGCTGTATAAATTACGCCCAGGGCGGTGCTATAACTAAAACCGCTACTGCGTATAAACCTTCTTCTTCAATCACTTTATCTATTTAAAAAAACGGCATTGAAATCCGTTTCGTATTTTTAAAGATTTAAGCATACAAAGGGACATAGGGACAGATGAAAAGATTTTGTTTTATACCATGTAGTGATATACATACATATCCTATAATAATACTTACTCTCATCGTGCTTACTTATTTAGTTTAAATACTTACTTCTTGGAGAAATCCTTAAAAGCTAGCCGTAGTTTATTTGTGAGTCGCGTTGGAGGTTGGGTTCCTTCCACCACTGGGGCCAAAAATACCTGAAAGACAAATTAGAATTCAATCAGAAATCTTATTACTTCTGACGCAAAATCATTTATTATGACGTATTATATGACATTATTTTTATTTGTACTTTTTTTTAATTTTTATTTGTGGAAAGCGTAAGTAAAAAAATCTTAAATTCAAGTAACGGTACATACAACACTCCGCTCTTGTTTAACGGTTTCGATGCAGCTCTGCAGTACTACAGCATGTTGAGTTATGATTCCGCTTAAAAGGACTCGGACCAACTCTAGTTGTCCTTGGTTGACGGTGGTCCAGTGCTAAAATGTGATACTTTCTGAAGCATACTGGAGTAATATGTTGACCAATTGTGCTAAGTTGCCGTATATTGTGTCGTGGTCTATCCTGGTCAGACCGAGAGAACCTACTTCTTTATGGTTACTGTTTATCCAATACAGTGTTTTTTTAAGATGTTATAGTTACTAAGTGTAATGACTCAAAATCGTTCAATGAAAAGAATAGGTTGAATGTAAGGTAGAGAAACCTATTCACTCTTGCTTTCAATAATTCCAAATTATACTGTTCTGGAAAACTCGAATTTGGAAGAGAATTCCAGTCCTTTGCAGTATGAACAACAAATGAACTGGCAAATATCTTTGTATGCAGGGGATATCGAAAATGTATGATTAGCTCGCGCTACGTCTTGAGTCATATAGAGAAAATGGGATCAAATTGTAAAGACGCTGTGCGTATTCTCCGAAGTGTATCTTAAAGAAAATTTGTAGTATATCTAAACCATATACCAAATCTGAAACAGTATGCTAGCTATGATGGTTACGACACAACTCTGCAGCACAGTTTACTGTAGAAACTATTCTCCTGTGGTGCTCACGTCCTTTCAGATCCACCGGATCCAATAACCGCGGCAAACGCGACCCTCCCTCCCAATCCAAACAACACTAACTCACAGGACACTACACTAACCGCCGGAAGACCTCTCTTGCGCCACTCTTCTATCAAACGCAAATAATTTACGGAGGCGGAAAGGCTTTGTTCTTAGACTTTAACAAGAGAAGAAGAGGACGTATATCCTCCCTATTCCTATTCTATATATTCCCTATGAAGGGTTACATTTTAGAACTTGAAGAAAAATTAGAGGCGCTGATCTGCGAGTACAGCGCACGTCTTCCAATGTTTTGTCCTTACACTGTGACAAATTAAAGTTCATGCTAGATCATTCTACTGTGTAAAATTTTATAAGGTACTAACCGACCGGCAAACTTTGTTCCTTGGCACTCTCTGCGTACCCTATAGGGGGACTTGAATAGACTAATTTCTAAACTACAAATTTATGATATGAAAAAATTTCGATACAATCAGTAAAGCGCATACATTACATATAGGTACATAGATATATCCATTTCAACACCTAACGAGGTGGGTCGAGTGGCTAGCGTACACATCTAAGTACACAGACCAACTGTGTTTCGATTCGGGTTTGATCCCCGATGGAGGCAGGCGTTTGTGTGATGTCTGCATTTCCTGGACTGGCTGTTTATCAAATTTACCAGAAGGTACCTATTAAATTATTTCTATGTCGTTGAATCATTGACTAACACCCTTAACACAAGCATATAATTTGCCTACTTTGGGGTTAGATTCAATTTGTGTAACTTGTCCAGGGATATTAATATATTTATTTCAAGTCCACCCAGTACCAGAACGCAGCACCAAGTCGAGGAACGGTCTCCCGGGAGACAGCCCTTGTTGCTGGCGTTGTAGGGAACAGTCCAATCCATCTAAATAATGATGTCTCGGGCTGAGCACTCTGCTCGGCCCACAAAGCCCGGTGAAGTTGTAAAAACCGCGAGGTTGGCAACATATTAGTCATTCAAAAATAAATCGTGTGGCCTTATAAGCTATAACGGTCTGAGGTGTTGTGTGGGATTAACGTACTTGGGCCAGCTCGAGCGGTCCCTGGTTGACTGTGGTCCCAATGCAGCCCTGCAGTACCATTTGCAGCATCTTTGGGTCGGCCGGCTCCTGGCTGGTAGCCGCTGCCAACTCGTTTATCTAAACAATACAAAAAATAATAACAGACCATACAACAAAAACAATAAGTTGCTTCCATAAACATTTATCTCTAAAAATACTTTACACATTTGGAATACATCCATTTATTTCAAGACATTTGTATTTTTTATTTGCGAACAAACTAGCGGATCTCCCGATGTTAAGGGACAACCGTGGCCTATAGACACCATAGCAGTTATGGTGCGTCGCTGTAATATGGCCGGGATATTAGACCTATTGTGCAAATTCACCGGCTAACCTACCCTCCGGAATAGGCAGGGCGGTGGACTGTACTGTAATGGCCTTGTTGGTAATGACATATTTTAATTTGTGCTCATCTCTTAAGTGCTGCCTGGCAGAGAGGCATATGGTCTTATCTAGTAAGCAGACCCAGACCAACATGGGGAAAAAATGTATCATTACCACTAGACTGACAACACAAGTGAAGATGTTTGATCAGCAAAATCCACAAGTCAAAAAACACTTCGACAAAAGACATTAATGATAAAATTTTAAAGAACCAAGAATTTATCTACGTACCTTCTTCTGTATATCTTCGATGGCGACCTCAACCGGAGTTAAGATTATTTGTGTCCGTTGCACTACCTGCAATATTAGAATGGTCAGTCTGACTGATGATTCCAATTGGACGTAGTTAAGCAGAAAGGACCCATTCCACATCTAATTAGTTTTGAAATAACTGACTTTGAAGTTTGAATATTTATAATAATATGTACTGACCTTATATGCGGGTTGTAATGATCATACGAATTTCATAGCTTTGTTTATATGTAGGAAATTATACTGAACGAAAGTATTATAAGCTTACGACCTCTTTAGTATGTTTCACTCAATTTTGGTGTTCATGTGGGGTCCTTTCTGCTTAACTACGTCCAATTCATCATCATCGTCGCGTAACTGCGTAGCATTAATAACACAACCCAACCCAACTCTTGTGCTTTTACAAAATCCCTGTGCTTGGGATAAATTTCTATAAATTTTAAAGAAAAAAAAAATTTCGCCCCAGTCAGGATTTGAACCTGTAACCTTTCGTCTCAAGCCGACGAATGCTCTAACCAATTGAGCTACTGAGGATTCAAGTCCCGTGGCGGAATTTTTCATTCCTTTCTTTACCCGTTAACGCGGGTAGTTATGTTCTGAAGATACACAGTTCCGTGTACCTACTAAATGAGTTCATCATTACAGATGAAATTCACATTTATAATGGCCATTACTTCCGTTTCTCTTAACGTATTTTTATTTTAGCACTTGCCCTGTGCTTGGGATAAATTTCTATAAATTTTAAAGAACACACAATATACATAAGTATGTCATAGTATAAAAGTAAGAGTTTGAATACCACATAAATGCGTGTCCCCCTCGGGAATCGAACCCGAGCATCGCGGTTACTCGGTGGAGCTACTCTCAACTAACGAGGCGGTCAATAGGAAGTAGCACAATATAACTTATTTAATCCAAATTTAGGAATTAAAATATTAATTAACAACATCGCCTTTGTGATCTAGCGGTCTGGCGTCGGATTTGACTTCTTGAGGTCCGAGTTCAACTCCCTGGTTACAACAACACAAACACACAACTACAACAAAATAAAATAGGAAATGCATATTTTCTATTTTCTATTACAAAATAACGTTGCCCGGGATTGCATGTGTGCCCGGTAAGCGATAGGCTTGCCCTCTATCACATTGTGGGACTTAGTGTCTTCGGCTGGTCGTGGGTGCCCTGGCTGTGCCTCTACCTCTTCGGGGATATGGGCGTGAAGATACTAGAATATTATTTTTATTAGTACTCCAACCCGGATAGAATATTAAGGAAAAACACGCATTACGTGTGCATTTGTTACGTACCTGTATTCGTGTTTTAACATACGGGAAGTGGTGTGCAGTGGTCAGCACAGTCTTGCGTTTGCACTGTTCACCTAACTCGCCGTGCGCGCGCCCGTCTGCCGTGAACGGGGTTGCATACATGAAGCGCTCTGTGAAAATCAGTAAAGTTTTTAAAAGTTACTTCTGTGACAAATTCATGACATTCCTTCTTTATTCTATGATCTACTGGCGAAGTCGATGTTTTAGGTTAGCAAAATAAAAAAAAATAGGTAACCTACACTAAAGTAAGTATCCCTGGACAAGTTACACAAATTAATTTTATCCCTTTAGGGATACTTTACTTTAGTAAGCAAATTTCCTTGAGTTATGGGTGTTAGTCACCGATAGATCACCGAGTCACCTAATACATTGAAATACTTAAATAGATACCAGAATATTTGTAAAAATAAACACCCAGGCCCAGAAATGCAGACATCGAAATGTTCATTACACAAATGCAGGCATTTTTCACAAAAATGCAAGAATCCTCTATCGGAGATCCAACCCGAGCTTCTCGGTGCGTACGCTAGCCCCTTGACCAATGAGGCGGACTAACTGAAGGCTTTAAATTTCAGCCTCGGGCATAATACAATCTGGAAATGCGTCGATTGTCTGTTTAATTTCAAATAAAACATTGATATAAAAATCAATGCCACTTTTCATTGTAATTTTATAACTCAAGAACGGGCTCACTTATCCAAACCAAATGTTTAGGCTTCGTTCGGACTATTTAGTAGATGGTTTATGTGAAGTTTGCATAAAATCGGTGGAGCGGTTCTTCATTTATCATATTTTTTGTAATCATTTGTTAAATAAATGGCGGATCATTTTGTTAATGCGTATTTTTCTGTCAAATTGAAACTTTTTACAGATGTTTTTTTCTTTTTTTGTTTTGTTGTGTTATGTCATTCATAAACGTAGCGAAGCACGTATCGGGCCCCTAGTAAAACATAGATTGAAACCAATAAATATTAAAGATTGACGAGCTTTCATTATATATAGCATGCAACTTGTGCGAGTATGTGAGCATATACTAACTGATGTTGAAGTTTCTCTCGTAGTGTGTGAGTCTGGTGCGCAGCTCGTGGGGCTCAAAGTACGGCTCGACGTACGTGATCTGAATGTACGCCTTGTCAGGGTCTAGAGAACTGACGTCCACCAGATTTGAGTCTTTTATTATAACCACGTTCTCGGCACCGAACCGTTGACCGTAG
This sequence comes from Calephelis virginiensis, assembly GCA_002245475.1. NCBI lineage: Eukaryota > Metazoa > Arthropoda > Insecta > Lepidoptera > Riodinidae > Calephelis > Calephelis virginiensis. The sequence goes on from NJDC01005271.1 coordinate 21,823, forward strand.
AAATTCTAGAAATAACGTTAGCACAAGTGTAGAGTAACGTTATGGTTGTAGTATAATATAAAAAACTAGTAGGTAGCACGTCCCGACTTCGCACGGATGCACAAATTTCTAATTTTTCATAGAAATAACGTTGCCATTAGCGGTAATGTTTGATTCTTATGGTAAAATATATTATGGAGCCTATTCAATACAAACAAACAATCAAATCTTTCCTCTTTGTCATAAGTATAGATTATGTAATAATTTTAGTTACACACGCGCCAGTTGGATATAAACTAACGAGGTGTCGTATACCGCGTTCGCATCGCGTCTGATAATTTTCGAGTGTAGGTAGGTAGGTATTTTGTTAAGAATGAAGTTTTTGTTTCCGTAATATCTTTTGAATGAATGGTTCGATTTGAATACTTAAAAGTTATTTCAAGGTATTGAAACAGTCTTGAATATGAAATGATTTATTAGAAAAAGGATTAACATGAAGGAATGGATAACATAGTGCGAATATGGTCATTATTGATATTAATTTTTAAAATGTATGAAAGTTGTATTGCTTTAACTATAATTGATAAATATATGGTGTCGCGAACTTTGTTGTAGACATTGATACGTTTTTTAATATTGTATAACATCTAAAAAGATGTAGACTAGGAGAAAACTCCTATCATTAATAGTTTCCGCAGCGCATGCGATGAAAGACATTTCTTTCATAGCTAACATTTTGTGTTACATTATTAAAGTTTTAGTAGGGATCCCAAATTTTTTCTAGTTACAAATATAGCCCATGTAGTCAATATCCCCCTGTATCGAGTTTTTCAGTCGAGGTATTCATAAGGCTATCCTCACTGATTTTCTTGAAGCGCTCCTGCTACCCTAGAGTGTAGTGATGTGTACAAGTACCTCCAGTCGGCTGAAGATCTCGGGCAGCTTGGTGAGAGCGTGCTCCTTGTATATGAACTCCTCCCCGCCGAGGTCCCCGAACCGAGCGCCATAGAACGAGACCCGGAAGTAAGTACCGAACACGCGCTTGCCGTGCAGCTGCTCGATGCGGGTGAACGCTTCGTTCAGCTTGCTTGACGACAAATACATTCATTGAAATAGTGAGAAGCTCCATGTGCCCAACCAAAAACTAAATACTTGCAAAAAAAAAGCGTAGATTGCATGCTCATTCTTGTATACAACCAAATTCCTAAACATTTTAAATCAGCACCATTATAAAGATTTCGAAAGGAAGTATTTGAATTGCTGTTACAGAAAATATATTATAGAGTTAAAGATTTTCTTGCAGACAAGCATAAATAATAAAATATTTCAATTAATACTACTTTTTTTAAACTAATTTATTATAATTTCAGAAATTATGGTTTCCGGGGAGTTTGTTTCACCGTTTCTTCTCCTGACTGGCTAGGCTGGTTTGGTAACGGTGATAGTTTAAAACAATCGCTTCGAAGCGTTCGAGGTCTAAACAGTCACAACTTATTAGTAAACATAGATTAAACCAAAGATTATATAAATACTACGTAATAAAGGGCGGGATTTCCACAGATACATAGCAAACCCAAATTTTGTATAAAGTTTACTTGAAAAGGTATAACCCATATAATTTGAAAGTAAGTGTAAAGGCATTCAGATATAAGGCAACTAGTGTCATATGATTAGGGCGAATAAAAAACGTAGCAAACTTATTTTTTTTTATTTTTTTATATGAAAGTTGCGCCAAACTGGACTAAACCTCAACCTGGTGTTACAGTCTTCGTTACACTGGGATACAGACTACATTAATATCGACATAACCTTACTTTTACTTAAGTCTTTTTGAATTATTTTCAACATGGGTGAAGTTTTTAATATCTTACATATCCCCGAAGCGGTAGGCAGAGGCACAACCAGGGCAGCCACGACTAGCCGAAGATACTAAGTCCCACAATGTGATAGGTGGCAAGCCTATCGCTAATCGGGCACATTCCCAATCCCGAGCAAAATTTTTTTTTAATTAGAAAATTGGAAAAACCCAATTTTCTTTTTGTTGCCCGACCCGGGATTCGAACCCGGGACCTCATGTAGTTAAGTCTAACAACTGAACCGCTAGACCACAGAGGCGATTAAATATCTTGTAGGTTCAAGAACTGACCCATGTATATTCGCCAGTTTCTTATAGTCCCGGTTCTCCTCAGCGATGGGTATCAGCACCTTGTACACTTCGTTCACCGTCTCGTACATGCCGGCGCTCATCAGTTCGCTCGCTGCGTGCTCTAGTAATGCCTGAGTAACAGTTTTTAAATCAATATAAAATTTTAATAGGTTACTATATTTATGTTTTCAAAACCTTAACCTGTGAAAAAATTAGAACCAAAAAGAAGGAATTTGTGAAATTGTTAAGTATTTATATTTTAATGGCAAATTATGATTTAAAAACATTTTTTTTATAATATATATTTGAAATTTCGATATGAAAAAATAGTTCAGTTTTTAATTTTAATCACAGTTTTAGAAAGGCTACATTACATTTGTTAATTAAAACAATAAAATCGAATTAATTTTAGAAAACATAGTTTTTGTCATTGACAAATTGCTTTTAAAATGTATTTTTTCTCAAAAAATGTCAATGAATATAGTCTGTGTGTTATTTTAAAAACACATACAGTTCTCTAGCTATCCAACAAGGTAAAAAAGAATGCATTCAATAAGCAATGAAAACCAATATTAAATAAGTCTGTTCTTGTGATTCCTACTGTTTAGACGCACTTATTACCCTTTGTTACCCTCGTGAACTTAGCATGCAAAACTCTTGAAAATTAGTTTTTTTTATCGGAATGGGCTTAAA